>JAGDQP010008334.1:35617-63401 GCA_022664845.1 Lepisma saccharinum | reverse complement strand
CGGCAGCACTGAAACAACAAATAATTGTCACATTTTTGCCCGTTTCCCATAATATTACTGCTCCTAGCTGTTTCACTCCCTTCGGAATCAAAATACTGCACAGTAGATATACCTGTTTCGCAAACGTTAAAGATCCGATCTTCGCGAAAATAATATTTCTCGGTAACTTGTGTCAGGTTTTTAAAAATACGTTTTCACCCCTTCTTCATTGAATGCGCCGACCCTGTTAATACTAGTTCATTCAGGCTTCCTTAAACTTATCGTGGGATTTCTCTTTAAAAACAATTGCAACCAATCCTTCCCAGAAAGTCGGCTTTCTTTATTCAAATTGTGCTTGATATTATTAGCTTCTGCGTATTCGTAAGCTACTCTGCGTAGTTCAATCGGAGACATTCCGTAAAACAACTTGGCTAAATTTAAAGCATGACTAGCAAGTTCCTCTTCTTGTGTAGGGCTGAATACAGCTTTTCTTCCCATCTTCTTAGAATGTACAGTCCCAGCTTTCATTTTTGTTCTTAATGTAGTCTCATGTATCCCAAAAGTTTTTCCTACTTCTCTAATTTTTCTTCCGCTATTTATAGCTTCTGTGGCGTTTTGTAGCTGTTCCAAGGTCCATTTGTACTTCTCTGTTTTCCTAACGTACTTTCGCGGCATCTACAATAAATATAAAAAAAGAAAAAGAAACGCAGCATAAGTCTTTTTATATGCACTTCGTGAAGGGGGAATGCCACGCACAATGGACGACACGCGTGCAATTACCCCATTCCACACCGAGAAAGAAAAATGGAACCCTCAGCCGTTTCACGTCGTTCCATATAAACTGATTTGTCATGAACTTACTACTAACACACTATGCTAAAACACGGTATGCACAAAATAAAAATCAACTAAGGATTTCAGTACATACATTGAAATCTGCAAACGAAGAAAATTACAAGAGATTACAGCAAAACAACATTTCGTCATGCCACGAACCACACATAGCAACAACTGGCGCCTCGCTGATAGGATATCACTTTCATAGTCTGCGCTAGATAATAGCACTAGTCTGAATCAGTTTCGAATCATTACAACTAAGATAATAGGGTGCGTGGTATTACCTCACCGCGTGGTATTCACCCACTTTCCCCTACATTCTCTGTATAGATCTCAAGTTCTCACGATGTGAAGTGAAGAAATGACTTTTACTCGTTGAAGTACAGGTTCTTCTAGAAAGTTGTTGCAGCGATATATTTACTAAATAACATGCAATTCAATCCGGTAACAAAACATTCAGAAATATCAACACATTTTTTGAAGAATTTGTGTTGATTCCTGGAGTCAAAATACTGACAAAGAAAAATTGCCTTTTCTAGCATATAATTTACACAGCGACCGCTAGATGTCTCTACAATGTCATGATCTCTTGTAGTTCAAATTATTGTCACTACTTCAACTTCGCGCTCCATTTTTTTAAAAATCTTTTCTTCCATGTATCTATTTGTCCTGTCTTGGAAGCGTAAAGAAGACCATTTAATCTACTTTTGCTACTACTTGTAGCGTTAGGGTATTGTCGGTATTCCAAAACTAGTCATTTTGACACAAAACTAGATAGGACCCTTCACAAATCGCAAGAAGAAGCCATACGCGTGGGCTCTTTGGTCAACAGTCCGCTCCAGTGAGTAACCAGTAGAAATACTTGAACGTGTGTTGTAGTTGGCACCTCAGCCAAATCGCATGCGCAGTACATGGCTAGCGTGCACATGAAAACTCTGCCTAAGAAAGGACAGGACGTTGTGAGACAAGTTCTACGATACTTCGTCTTTGTTGCCGTAGTAACCATGTTTCCTCCTATCAAAGAAATGATGCAGACATACTTTTATGTAGCATCGCAAGTAAAATTATATGAGAAGAAATAAAAAATAAATAAATAAGGTCGCCTTTTCTTGAGCGTGCTTTAAAATTAATATTTAAATAAGATCGCCTTTTCATGTATGCGTTCTTCGCATGTACTGTGTGCGATGTAGCTTAGTAGCCAATAGAAATACATTCTTATGAATTTCTAATGGTTACTCATTCAAATCGCACGCGAATCACGAGGCGAGCGTGTACATGAAATGACAGCCTAACACACAACGTTTATCAGCACTGAATCTAATATTCCTATGGATTATAGAATATTGTAAACCTTCAGCAGCCATCAGGTTATACTGAATTAAAAAGAGTTTGCATTACGGATGCAACGTGCGTGCAAGTGTCAGGGTAATCACCGCACACGTTGCGTGTCACCATGAATCACTGAATTAGCACCTTACCCGCCTTCGATGACTCGTTTAGGTTCATCATAATCAAAGTAATAAACAAATCTGAAGAATTTCAAGGCCACTATTTTGAATACTTCTATATCATAGCAACGAACATGTGAGGTCATGTGTAAGTAAATTATCGTGAATACTTGGGATTTGATTAGATTAATTTTCTATAAGACCTTACAAAACAGCACCTGGCGCTGAAGCCTAAAATGCTATAAAAAAGCAGTGAAAAATCATTAAAAATACCTCAACTGCTCATTATATTTGTTATTGTTCCTATAAACAAAAATATAACAAAATAAGCAAGTAAATAAAAATTCAAAATTTCAGTGAAGCGAACCTTAGATTAGCAACACTGTGGCGAAATGAGTTGTTTTCATTGTGAGTGAAGCTGAGATTGAAAGAAAAAAAAAAAAGGATCGATGACTCTCCTCTGACACGTGCCACCAATCACACATAGGCTTTCTTATTAACTCTATCAACTGAGATAATACTCCATGACGATTCTCGACTGACCCAACTGCCAAATAACAAATGAATGGCCTGAAGCTACAAGACAGCCATGGATTTAGATACGGGAGACGGATCTACTTCTAGCGACCCGAAATTGAAGCCAGCACAAGCTATGAGTACCTGGCCGGTGTAATTGATTAAATCAACAACTGAACATCGCGTACCGTACAATATCATATTTAAAATATTCTAGTCTTTCTCCTCTCTTCCCTAGCTAGATCTTCCTCCATTCTTTGCCTCCACATAGGCATAGGCAAACCAATTAGACGCAAGCTAATCCCCAATCATCCAGGCAAGATTAATCGAAAACTGGCATAAACTTGACCCAGCTTAGTATTGGGCCATTCAATCCGTCTACCGTATTTACATCCATGCAAGACAGCGAACTAAACATGCTATTGTATACCTAAACTGAGACAAGTTGTTTTTATTTAAAGTTATGGGCTGAAGCAGCACGGATTCCGCCAGGATTTTCAACTTAGGGGGGATGTGAAGTCAAAATTGGGAGGGTGTAAGCGGAGTTTTACACGTTTTTTTTTATCGATTTCTGAACTTAAAATTGTTTTAAATTGAAGCTGCGCTCGAAAATTTGACTGGATGACATCCCGCTACAGGGGGCCTTAGAAGAATCACTGGGTACGTCCTAAGCCCGACACAAGTTGGGAAGATGACGTCTTTCGATGAGCACTCCTTCAGGAATAGGGACGAGAAAGTCCCATCAGAGCCAATATTGAAGGTACCATCCCGATCTCACCTGATGGGACTGAAGGGAACCTGTCAGGATGGCCACCATGAGTGAGGTTAACCGCGCCCTGTCCCGCAATACTTATCCGATGTCACCGTAACCACCGAAATCAAGTGTAGTGGGTTCGCAACTCTGATTGTATCCATGTAGAGCAGGGAATCTGCTAAAATTTTCAGTTTTGGGAGAGGACTTACAAAGTCAAAATTTGGGGTGTACGTAAAGATTTGCAAGGTTTCTATAGTTTTTAACCATAATAATTTTTAACCTGGGAGGGGGGAGGGACGTGCTCGAGAATTTGAGGGGTCACACATGTAGATAATTATTTTATTGTTTAAACATTTACACATGAAATAAAACTGTTTTTATAGCTGGATCATAATAATACGACGTTTGTTATTGTAAGCTGATTACTCCGGTTAATTTTTGAAACCCAAAAAGTGACAGGTAAAATGAATAAGAGATCGTTTCATAATTGTTTTCTGGATTCGTATTCAACGAAACCAACATTTGTAACCGCGAGGGAAACCTCTCTTTCTCATACGAAACCTCAGTCCAGTTATTTACTGCATGAAAGGTAATACAAGACAGATTTGGCACCTGCAGTAGGATGGGCCGATTTTTTTCTCAGATATTGGGGCTCGAGTTGTCGAGGTACCAAATAAAGCCATGCCAAATATGACCGTCCTAAAACAATATTTAACCGGGCCCCTGGACCCCCAAAGGGCTCAATAGTCCTTGAATGTTATGTTTGTTCGCCCCAAACACAACCGGATTTTTTTTATTTATTTTTTTAAGAAATTTGAGTTTGAGTAACGTGCAAAAGTTGTAGAATGTCATGTTATATTTGTTTGCTGAAACACAGCCAGATCAAAAAATATCTAACCGGGCCCCGGAGCCATCGAAAATTTTAGTTTGAAATCGGCCAAAAAGGGCCACATTTTACATGGCTAAATTTCGTACCAATGCACAACTTTTCATAACTACTCGAACCCTAAAATGTGGAAACTGGTATCATATTTTTATTCCTTGTTTTGCAAAAAAACAATTGGACCCTTTAGGGGTCCAGTTAAATATTGTTTTGAGACGGCCATATTTGGCATGGTTTTATTTTGTACCAATGCACAACTTTTGATGACCACTCGAACCCCAATATCTGAAAAAAAAATCGGCCCACCCTCACCTGTAGACCAAAACCTGCAATTCTGTGTGTTCCATTAGTGCGAATGTCAAGCAGCGATGTTAAAGGTAATCAACAATTATTTTCTTACTTAGTTTTATCAAGGAACATTTCCAATTACAGGGTGCCTTCTCAAAACAGGGGCTAAGTGCTATTTTGGGTCACAAAAATTTAAGGTAATTTACAATCTTTTTCCTGTAACGGATGCGCCTTTACGTAATGAAATAAGTGATTAAATATTTTTGTTGAACGTGTAATAGACAGATTTTGGTTACCTCATTTCACATTTTTTTTGTTGGCACTTAGCTCCTTTTGAGGTGACACAACCCTGCAGGCTGGATGTTGTTTGGGAATTGGAATGTCACCTAAAATTAGGTTTTCAAATAACTTGACTATAGCACATAGAGCTTCAAAATACAAACAAAATTGAATCTCTAAATTCTATTGCAAATAAAGCGCTGATTACATGTTCCTCATTTCAAGAACTGTGGCCTGACAACTTCTTCATTACAACTAAGTTAACTTATCACAAACTAGGGCAAAAGAAAAGATAATAAGAAACAAGTGAGCTCCTGTAACGCTTGAGCCCTGCCATCTATTGACGGATTAGAAAATTACAAAGATTTACTTTTAATTCAATCCTCGCAGATACAATAAAATTGAAGTTTCTGGTGTTTGCGTCTAAAATGTTATTATATTCTTTTTCTCTCTTCTTTTTTGTAGTATACTTTTCTCCTGTTACTGATCTTCCTGCTGGAGGCGATGGTGGGAATCCTGGCGTCCGTGTACGGAGAACAGGTGGAACACGAACTTACCCTTAATCTCAATGCCACGTTTTTAGAATCGTACCACCACGATCCAGATAAAACAGCTGCTATAGACAACATGCAAAGAGAGGTACGATTCCGTAAATATTTGGACAAGAAATATTATTAGCGCAATTAATGTGTATATTATATTCTGTATGTTAAAAAGTGTAGATTGATCATTAACACAACACACCAGTGTGTTCTGCTAGTAGTGACAAATTTTTAAGTTGAACCTTCCCTATTTGTACTGGTATTGTACGATATATGGTATATTGCCATCAATGTTGCCAATCTCAGGTGGATTTAGGGTGGTGGCTGGCGACAAGAATTTTGCAGGTGCTGTGGCAGTCTTGAAAACAAACTGCACCCATTGCCAAAATGATCTCTACTCGAAACCACTTGCGACTAGACACAGGATAAGCACCCGAGGCTGAGCCATTCTCGCGCATGCGCATTACTCCTTAAAGGTAAATATTACTTCCAACCATGTGCTTTCAGTTGCCAATTTAGAGTATTGGTAGCATCTAAGGAGCACAGGTTCAAACCCTGATGTAGTTTTTTTTTTCTGAATGTAAATAACTTTTTTCTTATATATATATAAGAAATCACAGCCACATTCAATCCACTAGTGGATGAGGCCTCTCCCCGAGTTGGTTTACTACTCCCACGCTGACCAGACGTGTTGGGATATATATATATATATATATATATATATATATATATATATATATATAAACGGGTTAGGAAATTTAATAAAATTAGTGAACAAACGCATGTGGAAATTAGGTAAGTCAGGTTCGGTATTTTTTATTGCACACGCGATTAGCTTGTGTTTTCACAAGGTGCCGTTCCTGTCGCTAGTCACAAGTCTCCATGGATCTCGATACGGGAGACGGATCAACTTCTAGTGACCCAAAATTGAAGCCAGCACAAGCCATGATCACCTGGAAGGTGAAATTGATTAAAAAACTGAAGATCGCGTTCCGTACAATACCTTATTTAAAATATTCCAATCTTCATCCATTCTTTGCTTCCACACAACCAGGTATAGGCCAACCAATAAGACGCAAGTAAATCCCAATTCACCAGGCAAGATTAATCGAAAACCGGCGTCAATTTGACCCAGCTTAATTGTATTGAACCAGTCAATCCGTCGATCCATGATACGCTATTAATAAATGTTTAAGTCATGATAAGTGTTACCAGAACCGAAATTTTGGTCTGTATTCGGCAAAATAATATTTACCGACTTTCAACGCATAATCTAGCGATATTTTATCATGAAGAGTTGGCAACAGTGATTGCGAGAAAACCTTAAAAAGTTTACACTGAAAAAAATAAAAAAACTAGAGATAGGAAAGTTGTTATTGGGTCATATTTTGTATATCACTGAATACGAAAATACGTATTTGTGTTAATCAATTGACGTTGAAAAGTAACAACGCAACCTCTATGTGATCTCTCTAGAAAGGACTCCGCAGAAAATCAATGGAAAAGGCCTTCCGGTCTAATTCTTTGAAACTTTGGATTTCGCCAATTTTGGTACAGATATGTCCAACAGAATGGAAGCAATTTGAAGAATTGGATGTTACATTAATAGATTGGCAACACTGACCCGGCGCTAAGGTAACCATATATTTTTTTTCCAGTGATTCCGGAGTGAATCGGGATAATTCTATTTCTTCCTTGTTGCAACAGTAAATATCTCAACCTTTTCTTACCCCCTCCCCACTACATGAAAGATTATTCTTAATAATTTTTATGTACGGTATGGTCCTTCAATTTGGAGTTTAGAAAGGAGAAGCGGTTAAGCCAATCAGAAAATTCTTGGCTTGTTCCTATTAAGACTTCTTTTCAGGGTGTTACAAATTATCTAAATCCACAGTTCGAAAGAATTTGACCGAAAGACCTTTTTCATTGAGTTTGTGCGGAGTCTTTTATGTAATCTCGCTTACTTTATTGTATTCTATAATTCTTAGCTTTTATGTACCCTTGTACTACAGATAATCTCAAGTTTGAAGTATTTCTACTCTTTGTAATCTAGTATTTTATGTACCTTTTGTCATATATAACTCTCATGTTTTAAGTACCATATATTCTATATAATCTAGATTTTATCTCAAGTTTATTTACTGCTTACTCATATGTTTTTATCTCGTTCTCTGTGTACAAACCTTTCCAAGGTACAATAAACATCGTACAGTACAACTTATGTACTGTGACACAGATGGGATGGGGGCCTGGTCGGATTACAGACACTCATGTCGGACTGGTGAAATACGATGGTAATTCAAAAAGTTTCCGGCCTGACATTAAAAAATCGTGACAATTTTAATGAGCTATTCGTGACTAGTACTACCTACCATCTATGGACAGTATATTGTACCAGTTTCAACTCTCTATCTGCATCCGTTCGTTGCAGCCCGTCGTTTGAATGGGTCGTTGGGCGCTCTTGCTTAAATATGAGCAGAAACGCGGTATTGTTCTAATGCTCGAGTCCATACGGCTGTTGCTGCCAAAAAGTGTTGCAACTTCAAGGGGGATTTCTCATCCGTATTACAGCCCAGATTTAGCGCCTAACGACTTTTATCTGTTCTCTAAACTGAAGAAAAGCCTTCGAGGAAGAAAGTTTTCGGACGACAATGACGTGAAAGAAGCAGTTTTAAGCCATTTGAAGAGAAAACTTCGCACTATTTTTTCACGGATATACAAATGCCAATTCAAAGAGATGAAAAGTGCATTGAAATAAAGGGTGACTCTATTGAAAAGTAACACTGGCGTTTTCTTTCTACTACCTCTAAAAATTAGTCAGGCCGGAAACTTTTGGAATTACCCTCGTACGTTGAACACCACTGCTCTAGAGGGTACAGTTATATTGCTATATATATATATATATATATATATATATATATATATATAAATCGGAAACTGATCCTTAGTGTTTATTGTATCAGAAACTAACCGGAGAAGAAGTGTTACTTTTCTAGGGGCACGGTATTTTTAATTACTTCGAATGTATGAAGATTCTTTTTCATATCTTGTTACTAAATGCTTGAGAAATTTTCTGTTCCAGAGAGCAGACCCTGTTGATTATACCCCTTAGCGTCAGTTCTACAATCGACGGCTAAGCTTCTGGTCTGGTCAGGGCCCTGCCAAGTCATATTTTGGCCAATGAGTGTACACAAAATGAGACTTGGCCTCAACTTAGCCGTCGATTGTAGAACTGACCCTTAGTCGTTCCTCTGAATAACACAGCAGAGCAGAACACGGAAAATACCCTCCCCGCCGAACGTTGTCAAGAATTTGTCAGGGGGTGAATTTCGGCCTTCGCCCGGTCAGGTCAAAAGTTTCCCGACGCCTAGTGCACATAAGCAAAATCCTGTTGTGACCCGTTATATTGCCCATTTCCGTAACCCTTTCACCACAAGCAGTGGGCCAGGTCAAAAAGTGACTCCGAAATTCACCTCTGGGATTTGTAATAACATCGGCTACAGAACTTAAATTTTCAGACCCACAGGCGTGCTCAGAATGTAATTTAGTGGTAGAGATGCCATTTGAAAACAAATAGGCAAGGTTCGACCGGAACATCACTGTACCAAGACTATTGTTAGTTGATTGTTAGAAGTATTTAATGACTTTTACTAGTTTTCATAAACACAATATAATTTCAATGACCTTTTTCAATATAATAAAATTAACACATAAAATATTTACTAAAAATTGTTAGTCATGGTTATGCGAGATGAACGTGACTTCATTTTACTTATGTTCCAGAACTTAATAATAAAAAAAAAAATCATGGAACAGACAAATTACTAAAACATTAAAAGTGAAACTAGACGATATCGGTCACATAGGACCGTCTCCCGAAGAATATCGATAGTAGTATCCAGAACGCTATGGTTCAATAGTTTAACCGGAAGTGACAGTTCCCGCCTCTTTTATTAGTTTTCTATCTCTTGCGGTTTAAGTGTCATTATCGCCGATTTTTTTTTTTTTTTTGTTCTGGTTATAACAATAGATTTTATTTAATACCTGTTTTAGAGTCTACCTGGGAACAGAAATAGAATAGGGTAAACAAATTCTGTAGAATAAAACAGATATTCTACACCAATTTACGCTCAACATTTCAATAATCCGGAACCATCATCATCATGAGTATTTCAGATTACGAACAGAACATGCTAAGTAGGTAAAAATCACATAAAAAGATAATTAATATTTTTGAAACAAAAATCAGAAAGAATATAATTTAAATCGGCCGAGAATTGGCGCTAAAGCGGACATCTTGAAAACTACCCAACCGGATGTGACGCTAATCCTGTCATTCCTTTAATTTCTTAATTTCAACTTCTTTAGGGAGGGTCATTTGCCTCTCTAAAATGTTTATAAATGTATGTAGTTGTACTTGTAGTGTAACCACTAAGGATAATGACCTTAACAGTTACTTGTAAAGTATATTTAATTTTTTATTTACATTATTTAATAAATTTTGCGATGGCGACATGGCAGCAGGATAAAGTAGATTTGAGCCGAGCAAGTGCACCAATTTTCACAATATTTTCTGCCTTGAACAAGCTCAGTGTTCCTTCTCTTGAAGACTCCAGTAAAGTCAAGTTCTATCAGAGGTTCAACGGCTCAGTTTTCTTGAATTTGGATTTATTTAAGGTCTTTTGACATCATCTTTGACTCACGCCGGGATGAGTTAGGTATCGGGCAGGGCCTTACTAAAAGGTATCACTATCATCCCGGTATTCGCTTGGTGAAACTGAAGAAAACCTCAAGTCAGGAGAGTCGGTCGCGGGGTTTCGAAACGACATGTAGCTACCCACTGCCGATCCGAAGTCGGTAAAGTTACCGCCTGGACTGGATCAACGACTCACGTGATCAAATGTACGCATACGTATATACCCACATGTGAGACGTTAAACTTCTCATGGAGCTTGAATCTACTGGAGAACAGCGCCGAGAGACATATTGCTCGAACTGAGACACACACAATTTTATAATCTATATATTTATTTTTGTCTTCTTTACAGTACAAATGCTGCGGAGCTATCCGTTTTGAGGACTGGGAGTACAGTCGATGGCTGAAGGAGAACCCTGATGAACCTAACCTTGTTCCTGACTCTTGTTGTAAAACGGAGAGCGAACACTGCGGGAAAAGTAATCACCCAAGTAATATATCGTATAATGTAAGTACAACCGTAAAATATTTCAACGCGGATTTATCTAGTACAGTTATGCACAAAAGTTTTTGACGCATGTCTTTTAGAGAATATATTTCTGAAATTTTGGAGAAATGTCCATCCTGTATGTAAAAATCTATGAACGAATATTGAAATTAGGATTAATAATTCTGTCATTGGGTTACAAAAATAATTCTCTCTCTGGGGATAAAATTAGGGATTTACACAACTTGTTGAGATTTTTGAACTTTGAGCCCCTTCGTTAGCTAAATATCACGACAATATTCTCCACAAAAGTAGGTCATATTATTGTGCATATCTTTACAAGCCCGCAAATATGAGGATATTTCAATATATTTATTTTTGCAATAAGTTGTAGACATGTGTCAAAACTATTGTCCATAACTGTACAAAAGATTCTCTGCCATCCCCAATACCCTTATTCTGAATTTCGTAGTTTAATGTGGATATTCTCATTCGATAACATACGAACATTTTAAATTTCTTTAAAACAAAACAGAAAAAAAAATGCAATATCGTGTCGTACTCGTGTGCTAATTTGTAATAGTCAAATCTAGGTTATTTACTAATTGTACTTGTTGCATTTCAAAATGATATGAGCAAGTGACTATCAATGAAAGCAGTGATGTATTTAAACCTATTGATTCATATTTGTTTCACATACACGGTCAATATACTAGAAGCAAACTCTTTGGCCTTGAAATAAGTGTACAGATTAATTTATTACCGTCAAGAGCGAAATAATCTACAATTATAAAAGACAGTTACAGTTATGGAAGGATTTTATTTTCCGTGAGTGTATATTATACACAGAAATGCAATTATATAAAGTTTCCTTGAGGGGAGAGGGAACTAGCCACAAAGGGTTAATCAAGTTTTTTTTTGACATATTCTTTTTTAATGATGCACAGAAAAATATTCTCTATAGTAAATATCTCGTCTTTTGTTTGCATTTATTTTTTTACACCATATACTCATTAATTAGACTTGGCCAAATTCGTGAAGCTAGTCATTTGTGCTGTACTGCCCCTCGAATTTCTATGGGCTGGCTGGAAACGTTCATGGCCCAAAACTGTTTCGTCACATGTTTATTTATGAGGGATGATGTCACTTAGAAAGCACTTTTCCTGGGGCAATGATAGAGAAGTTAAAGAGACCCAGAGCTTTCCTGGTATCGGTTTGATGAAACTGAGCGGGAGAGGAGCCAGTTGCAAGGACTCGAACCTGCAAGCCTACACAGTGTCTATTCCAAGTAATTTGCTCTTTTGTTTTTTCCTTTTTATTTCTTCTTTCTCTTTCTATGATCTTTACAGCTCCATACAGCGTACATCATCTTCTTAATTTAATTTGTCTTTCATTCTCTTAAGAACCACATCGATTACAAATCTGATGTAAATACAGCTTTCCCCCCCCCCCCCCTAATCATTTACGTTTCGCTATTATTGAAGACTGTCAATCTTGTAATTCTACTTAACCCTCACGCTTCACATTTTCAATTTTGTGACATACGTTGCGCACTGGGGTCTGTGGGACCTCAATTAATTTTTATTTATTTTTTATTCATTTATAATTTTCATAAGAGCAAGAAGTACTTTAGGGACATAACTTCTAGTTGAATTTTGAATCAACTGTAATAGAAATATACCTCATTTTTAATATTAATGTATCACTGTTGACATAGAATTAAAGTAGATGTAAATAATATATATATATATAACCGCTCTGCTGGTTTAGTGGTTACCGTCGCTGACTGCTGATCGTAGTAGGGTCCCAGTTCTGCCAAGGGATATTTTTCCAATGCGAGAGGTGAGCTGCTGTGAATAAAAGTCAGTGGCGATCACAGTTGAGAGCTTCGGCTCTCCTCTCCCAACACGTCTGGTCAGCGTGGGAGCAGTAGACCACCTCCTCCCTCCGCGAGAAGCCTCCTATTATATATATATTCTACTTAGTCGCAAAGATAAGACATTGCAATAAATTTCAACATATAAAAAATGCAGTTTTGTGATATTATTAGTTACCATGCGCACTATACACTGGCTAGGTGACGCGCAGAATTGACCACAGTTCCGTCACCGAGCCACCAAGCGCGGACAGATGGCGTTGGAGCAGGCTCAGGACCTATCGGTCTGTAACGCCGGTGGTTATTATTATTTATGCGTACTATATACGACTAGAACATCTCGAGCCTGAGCCTTAGATGCCTAAAGGTTATCATCTTCATTTTCTTCCAATAAATAATCAGAAATACCACTATCAAAATTATTGTCAGAACTTAAATCGAATTCATACAACGTCTCTTTAATTAAGTCTAGATTAATCATACAATGTAGGGGGAAACAAATAAAGACGAAGTGTGAGAACAGCAACATATCTTACACACTGGAGTCTACGGGACCTCACACCAAGTATACCTTAAGGAGGTGTTTGTGATCTTAAGCTAGATCCACATTAATCAGAACATAAATAACTTGTCTCTGTTGCAAACCAATGATGATATAGGAAGAAAAAAAAACTATCCCATCCCTAAGAAAAATGTTAAAGCTCGAAAAAATCTTTGGGGTCCTGTAGACCCTAGTGTGTAGGGTAAGAGTACAGGATTAAATATTTTTCTTTTGGGTGATCCGTGGTCAGTACATCTATATGTCATCACTAACTCAAGTTCCGTTTCATGTATTTTGCCGCTTATTAGATCACCCAAAGCAATCTCCACCCAGAACAGAACAACTTACACGTAAGGCGAGAGTATGGCACTTTTATAGACAAAATATTTAATTGAAAGCAGTGCTGAGAAGCTGACCACGTTACCCCTGCACCATCCTGCCAGCTTTAATTGAAAGCAACAAATTTCAATAATAAGTACCAAGATAGAAAAGTTAAACGTATATGAGTAAACATTTTTTTTTTGCTTCTATTTCAGGGCTGTGTACACAGACTGGCGAATGAAATCAAGGACCATCTGGTCATTCTTGGAGCTGTAGGTCTGGGAATATGTGTACTGCAAATATTTGGAATGATATTTGCGTGTTCCTTATATATCAAACTTCGAGATGTTGTGGACTGACAAAAATAATTTAAAAAAAAAGGGGTCAAAGAAGTTAAAAACTTCTAAAAGAAATGAAAAAAGAAGAGTATGACACTCTTATCTTGAGACCTTATTTAACGCCAATATATAAAAAAAATATTATATATATATGTGTATTTCTTGCTGTTATGCAAAGCGAAAATCCAAAGAAATGTAAGTTTAAAAAAATTAAAAAAATAAGGAACAAATTTATTGTACCTAGTCTTGTTAGGTGTTAATATATAATATAGGTAATAATTGCAGAGGTCAAATATTTATAAGTAAATTCATTTTCATTGAAAATGAAATGATGTTGGATTATACTTTGTGTTTATTTTTTTTTTATCTTCTTGTAGCTGACGTTTCGAAATTCCTTACTAACATTTTCAGAATCGTTACGTAAGCTTCATGTGTGGATAGTGCTAATTGGTGTTAAAATAAAATAAAATCACAAACATAAATTATTATGTTAAAACTAAACAATGTACACTCCCCTCCACATCAATTGGCCGATGAGTATATTTTCCTGAAAATTTTCGACAATTTCCATCATCTGGCAACACTGACTATATTATGGCAAACACAACATATTAGATCTATAATCGAATATTGTTTTTTGGTATTGTCATAGTGTGTATTTTTTTTATGAATCTGAGTGTACATGTTAACATATCTAAGTCTTAGTATTGTCATGTTGTGGTACCCTACCTACCGGCTATCTTAAATGGATCTGATTGTACAAAGGAGTCCCAAAACTACAGAGAGCAAATGCACAAAAAATCACATTATATATTTACTAAGGCACCCTCCATAGCTTAATGTTAATACATTTTCTGCTTTTAAAGATCTGAAGAAACAATTACGTGTTCTAAAACTTTGAAATCTAGTACTACTACCACCATTACTATTATTATTAATATAAAAGCAATAATAGTATGTACCTTTTCATTTTAATTTTTTTTTTAATTATTAAAAACAACCCTTTTTCTCAATTTATAAATTAGTTAATATATTCTCCCTTTTTAATTAAATGTTTTTCTTCGTGTAGGACACAGCCCCTATGATAATTTAATGTTTTAAAGTTTTTTTTTGTGGTCGTTGCATGAAAATAAGAGAATTTCAATAAGCTCCTCTTTCCCTCTCCAGGTAGCAGCATACGTTTAAAAAAATCGAGTTAGCTGTAAATATCACTCTTCGGAAAGCCCTGAGCAACAATTGCCTTCGTGCTTTATTGAAAAAAAAAAGCATCGGATCAGTGTGCTAATGGTTAGAATCCTGTTCACCGCATTTTTTTTTTTTTAAAAATAAATAAGGACTTACATTTTCTTCCTTTCTGCTTTTGAAAAATGCTCTGCTTCATTGGAAATAGGTTAGACAAGTCAGGCTAGATTTTTTTTTTCCTTTATACGCACAGGAAACATGGATCACAAAATTCACAGACATAGGTTAGAAAATCCTTTTTTATCATATGCGATGTAAACAACAAATAAAGGGTGACCCACCCCCCACCAGAAAAAAAAGCCTCCCACATTTGTGAGGTTAATAAAAAAAAAAGTATTCCAGATATTGAAAAATATAAAAGGGGATTGAAAACAGTTTGTAATGACTATGGTTTGAAAAGCGTCTGGTAAGTGTTTATGTTCTGAAAATTACGTCTGCTAAGTGTTGTCCATTCTTAGCAATACACCAGTGACGGCTCGTGACACAAATAATTGGGTGAACTACTATCAAAATCCATTAACACGTTCTTACTATCCTCGTTCATTAACATTTATTCTGGGATTTCTGGGCTTAAGACGGGATACTGATAATGCCACTATCCGCTCTTAGATGATGTTGACTGACTTTCTGGCCCAATTAATACTTATTAATGCCTATTTTGTTAATGAATACCAAAACAGTAAGTGAAGTTGAACTTTACCAACTTCTCCTGATAAGCCGCCACTGCAATACACTTTTTCAGTCTATCATCATCCGACGTGTTATGTCTTGTGGAATAGCTACTACCTCCGTTTGAATTACTCTCTTGAGGTCGTCAAGAGTATAGGCCGATGTGCGTAAACCTTGGATTTAAGGTGACCCCAATGAAAAAAAATCGTTTGGTGAATCAATCACCTTTTATATATTTTTCAATAAACAAGTGTCTAACTGCAATACTTTTTGTTTTATTAGCCTTTCAAATGTGGGAGTTTTTGGAGGGTCACCCTGTATCACGTCGGGAGGTTACTGCGACAATCCAGCCGTACAAACATCAAAGTCCTCGACCGTTAGTTTTGGAAATTCGCTGAACAATTTTAAAAAAAATGTATATAGAGAAAACTAATATCTTTTATATATAAAAACAAATAAAAATAACTTTATTTATTTTCAAAATAAATTCCAACTGCTTCGGCACAAAAGTTCCAAAATGGTTTCCAGCTTTCATTGACATCCTGAAACTTGTTTCATGGAAATGCATCCTTCAATCAATCTGTAGATAGTGTTGCCCTCTGTGAATCAGGAAAATAATTAGAAATCATACTGTGGAGACTGGGAGTTTAAGAGTACTTCCATTTTGTTTGTTTATGGGAAAAGTGGTGAGTTGTATGTTGTCTGAGATTATTAGGTACTTCAGGCTTCTTCAGCGCCATTGCTTTCCAAAATATCGGTACAATTCGTGGAAGTGGAAATGATGCAGAGGTAAGAAAACTACACTGATAAACACATTTTAGTTACTAGGCAGTGTTGCCAGTGCATTATGAAAAAAAACACTCTCAGTAGTTTTGGGACACCCTTTGTGTATAAACCAATGTAGCCACGTAATACAGAGAGTGAATAAGTTACTGTAATACAAATTCATGTTCTCTGATTGAAAAGTTTAGAATTTTTCTACACATGACCTCTTCAATTATTGAAGAAGCGAAAACATTATTATAAACAAATCATGTTCAGAAACTGAACATCTCGCTGTGATTCTGAGTAAAGTGTATAGTTACGTAATATGTATGTGAGTGCGTCTTTTTTTTTTTATCAAAATGTTATTTGTTGATGTGTGTGTATATGAGAGTACTTTGGAAGAAACCCTTCTCACCAGTTTTACGTAATGGTTATATTATATAGTGATATAGGATATAGAGTTTGTAGGTATCATCCCGGCATTTGTCTGGTGTGACTGAGAAAAAAACCTCAGGACCTTCCTAGTGCCAAGTCAACGCTTTTCTGAGCTGCAGCCGCTTGGTAATTCCATGCTGTTATACAAGTCCTTCGCATTATTATTAACACAAAACTCGCCTAAATAATTAATTCCGAACATCTACATTTTTCTAAAAACCATTTTCCTACTTGTAGTAAATTATGCTCTCCTGTATACTTCTTTGCTTACTACTCAGAGGCCTAGCTCAGTTGGCAGAACATTGGCTTAGCATTCGGGACGTCCTGCTAAGCATTGGATAAGCAAGCAGCGACCGACAATCTGACAGGATTTTCCTGTCATACCAGGCAAATACTGGGATGGTACCTTCAACTTACACCTTGGACGACTTCTTTCCCCACCCCATCCCGAACTGAGCCATACATGCCTAAAAGCCATACACAAATCCCGTTATTTACTGAGCCATACAACTTCAGCTAGTTTTGTGGTAGCTCACCTGTGGTGCTCGGAGTCGTCGGTTCGATCCCTCCTCATGCCTTGTTGGTTTTCTAGTGGACAAACACTGTGTGCGTGGGCTTTCTCGGGGTTCTTCCACTTTCTTCATTCCACCAATTTATCCATCCGGCTGGAGCCAAAGTTGCCTAAAGGCCTTAAAAATTTAAAAAAAAATCAAACTCTACCTAGTTTTGTAGCATCATTTTTGTTTAATACTAAACCTCCAACGCACCTTTCTTTTCTGCATTTAGGATGCGCATGTCGACCATATTTGTTTATTTTGTGTCGAACAGTTTATAGCAATTCAAAAGGGCACATACTTACTCTTCTACCTGGAGCCAGGAAATTTTAACAAATATCTTTGTGTTTTCCTACATAAGCACTATCACAATTATTTTACATAAAAAATATACATTCGGTATTAATTATTTCAGATTTCTGTTGTACTTCCAATGTGCTTTTCTATGAGATGCAGTGTTAAAGTCATATACAGATTTCAAACAAAACTCGAGGCAGAAACTTGAATACGAAAATTATGAGTATGTATGGAATTACATTGTTGATATTCTCTGTAAATGAAAAAAAAAAAAAATGGTGAGAAGGGTAAGCCAATCTTTTATGATAACTTTTTTTTGGAAGTCTTACTATCTTCTTGATAAGAAGAACATGGCTTTTTTCGGATTGAACCGGTTTCTTATCAACAGTCAAACAAGACAATATTTATCAAAATTAACTTTGTTGGCCAATTATTACGACTGTCTTGATTGATTGGATATTTTTGGCCACAATGGTCACCAGATTGTATAACGTTTTCTCTGCAAAATACTACGATGATGTAATTCCAATTATCCATACTTAATTACATAATTTTAGAAAATAACATTACAAAAAGAAGTTGACACGTTAAAAACACATTTTATTCAATTCATGTTGAATGACTTGTGATGTGATGGATTTCACCAACTTTCGTTAAGAACTTAATGATTCCGTATGTATCTCAAAGTCATTAACAAGTCGTTAAAGAGGGGCTCCAGGGCAGTCTAGTGGTTAGAGCGTTGGACTCATGTCCGCGTGGTCCCGGGTTCAATTCCCGCCTGGAGTCCCACTTTTCGGCGTCCACCTAGCCGCGTCGTGAGGCAAATTGAGTAGTCACGTGAGTAAAGACGTGACGGCCACACACGGTCTAGAAAGTCCTAATACGCCTGTTCCTGATTAGATGCTGATCACACAGCCGTCACTCAGGTGGACGCAGTTCCACCAAACGCGGACAGATGGCGCTGGGGCAGGCTTAGGGCCTATCGGCCTGTTACGCCAGTGGTAATTATTATTATTGTTATTATAACAAGTCGTTAATTCTTAAGGAAGATTGGTGAAACCCACCCCATGACTAGAAAAACAAAGACGTTTTGAAGAAAGCTAGGTTAAAACTGGATACTAAAGCAAAGAGGAAAAAAAACCCAACAACAACGTCGCAATTGTTTATTGGCAAAATTACAACTATTAAATAGATCTGAACATCAATAAGAATAAGAATAAAAAAAATGGCGATAAAACAACAATATCACGTGCAAGACATCAGTATAAGTCAACAATAAAAATAATTTATAATTATCATTTGATATGTAATATTTTGTACAACAATGGATACTTATTTTTATTTTTTCATTAAAGGACTGCACAGTATAATAATTTACAATAAAGAAGAGGTAAGCTTCCAAAAAAAAAAAAAAATGCATGTAGTACATTTAATGTACTACAACAGTCAGACTGTTGCATTGTTAGAACTATCCTTACATTATGAATGTTAATTTAAGTGTTTACAATTTATATATATATTAGAAATATATATATTATTAGTTTCTTTTAATAGATATATTTAAATATAAAAAAACTGAACTAAATTTTCAACTAATTGTGAATCTTTTTTTTTTTTAAAAAAAGAAAATAACAAAATTAATATTTTTACTCTAAACTTTTTATAGATGTCGCATTTTTTTCTTTTAGCGATTTAAGTGCAAAGTGAAGCCTACATTCTTTTTGTTATATACTATTCCTGAAATTAATAATTGTTGTTTTTCTTTCTTTAAAAAAAATCAATGTTTTAAAGTGTATTTCTGTAGTAATAAAATAAGTATGTTTCTATTATATATTAATTTTATTTTCACCTGTTCTGTAAATAAAATCGTGTATTCCTTAACGCTGGACGGTATGAATTAAAGCTAGGAAAATGTTGTATTTGTAAAACAACGGAGTTTTTTTTTGTGTGTGTGTTGAGCATATATATACTAGTAACTGAGCTATAGGCTCCACTCTAGCTTCAAGGAGAATATGGCGGAACTTCCAGGACTCAGTTACTGGTGAACTAACAACAATAACACACCTTTCGTTCACAATCATATAAAATAGTCAACAACTATGATGTTACCAAGGGAACGCTACCCTTTCGGAACTTTTCAGAACTCTGGGTCTTTAAGTGTTTGTATCTACTTTCGAACTTTATCGAACAGTAGGTCTGAAAAGGTTAATCTCTCTCACACATATACATACATACACAGCAGAACAAAAATAAATAACGTATTACATTAAAAATAATTTAATGAACAGTCTTAAGTGCAATAAGGTACTTATTAAGTACCAAATTTTCCCTTTTTTTTTACTTACAGCTACCTCTGTAGTTTCGGGGTTTTTGAATAAAGAACTGAGCTTGTGATCAAAGTAGTTCCTTTCTTTACCTTGAGATCAATTTGTTCCTGGGACGCAGGGTATTTAATTCACTATCCAAGTACATGACTGACTTTGCTATTTGTCTATCTGAAAAACAGAGAAATAAATATATATATATATATATATATATATTCGTTATACACTCAGATTCAAAGAGAAAGACCAATGATAAAAGTTCGAAAATTGACACAGTATCACAATAGCAACTCTGATGAAACTGGAAAATGTAACAATTATGCATGCATCCCAGCAACACAGAGACGTCATTTTCACACGTCAAATTGTGTACAATGACGTGATAAAATTATGGTGAAATGTCAGTCGAATAGCATCTGTTAGTTGACACCTCAATGGACGTTACAACCATTTGCTTATTCGGGGTACGTAAGTCAGTCATACAAAGGGTTACGTTGATGACGTTTAAATATCGTTGATATGTTGTCCAGCAATGACAACATATTTCTCACTAATTTTTTTTGACGTACCAAATGACGTCATTTTCTTTCGCTTGACGTCTTTTAAAATTTCAAGATGACGATGAATTTACGTGTCTGTGCTACAGGGGGACTTTTGGTACCTGTAGTTCACTTCTTGACACACGTATAGCGAATGTAATACGAAAAATACTTCTTATGGGGGGGCACTTGCTGTTTACAAGCATGAGCACTGAACAAATACTACACTTTTCTTATACTACTAACGTTTCGGACTTCGCTAATTCCTTTGTCAAAAGACATAAAAGAAAATAGTAAAGAGAGAGAGAGAGAAATATGTATTTTCTGAGAGCATGGTTTGTGTTTGAAGTAAATCTTTTGCAGACTAAATACTGATGTTACTTCACAAACAAACCATGTTGTGGTTTCTCTGGAAATAGGTTAAATAAAAATCTTGTATTTGTCATTCCGCACAACGAAATCTGAAACCTTAATTATTGAAAATAATATATTCTCTATGACACTGAAGAGAAAACCAAATGTAAATACTTGGACGCATATCGCAAGCGTAATTCTGAAACCCTATTATCTACAATTTTGACGTATATTCTGATTTCAGTTGAGCACGAAAACAAAGAGTACGCACCCTGCCATCTGTTGACAATGTGGGGAAATCTGTTTTCTTGCTTTACAGCGGTCTAGACCGCTTTATAGAGGCCTGTGCTGCATTTAATAATCTTCCATCTTCTTTTCTCTCCCCTAAACAATTCACACATATGCAGATAAAGAGGTTTTGAAATTAAGGCTGGCGATTGAGAAATATGAGATTAAGGAAGAAATAAAAATTAGCAACACATTTCTATTCGGTCCAGAAGCTCTCAACCTCGCGATTAATATCAAGAAAGTTGAAACTGAAAGTATACAGAACGGTTAATACTTCCGGTAATATTTTACGGTTGTGGAAGTTGGAGTACGACCTTAGCAGATGAACATAAATTACGCGTATTTGAAAATAAGGGTTTAAGAAAGATATACGGGCCGAAACAAGATGAGATGACCGGAGAATGGAGGAGACTGCGTCATCAAGAACTCCACGGAAAGATATAATTCACCCGATGTAAGAATAATGAAATCACGACGGTCAAAGTAGCTCGGATGGGGGTTAAAGGAAGATTATATTCTATCACGGCTGGTAAAGAGGAGTGAAAGAAACCGCTGGGAAGACCGAGATGTCGTTGGAAGGACAATATTAGAAGAGATCTACGAGAGATAGATGTTCGTGATAAAAACTGGCTTGATTTCGTTCAGGATTAGAAACCTGAACGTTCAGTTTAATATGCAATGCTTCCTCAAATAGGTGGTATGCCTGAATGACTATGCAGTTGCAATTTGTAAAATGTTTTACTATTCATGCGGTGATGTGCTCTATATTACTGAGCGGCTTGTAAAGTTTTTATATTAAAAAAACAGATCAAGTGTACACTAAGTTAAAAAATTCGTTTGTTTACTAACTCACTCACTCTATGACTTACGGAAGTTCATTGCCTCAGTAATAAACGATCGCTATTGAATTCTATCCGGGGCAACTTCAAGCCATCACAAAGATACCTCTTGAAGATCCCTTCAAACGTTGTCGCAATCACAATGAAATATGATATTCGTTTCCCCCTTCCATCTGAGCTACATAGACTGTCCACCTTAGTTGTTGTGATTTCATTATGCTTACCACACCTGATGAGTCGTACAGTCCGTGAAGTTCTTCATTATGCAATCTCCTCCATTCCCCAGTCATCTCGTCCCGTATACCTTTCTCAAAACCTTATTTTCAAACATTTGTAATTTATGTTCATCTGCTAGGGTCGTACTCCAACTTTCGCAACCGTAAAGTATTACCGGCAGAATAACCGTTCTGTATATTTTCAATTTCCTTGATATTTAATCGCGAGGTTAGATAGAAGTTTCTGGACTGAATAGAAACATTCGTTGTCCGATGCTAAGCTATTTTTTATTTCTTCCCTGACCTCGTTTTTGCTAGTTACATATGCTCTCAAGAGCTTAAATTTGTTTACTTTCTCTATGTTCTCATTCTTAATTGTTATGTATCTATTTCCTTCATCCGCTGTGTTTCGACTTGTCACCACATATTTTGTTTTCCCTGTGTTTACCTGTAGATCTATCTCAACGCAAGTGTCTACTGAGACATCGGTGTTACTTTGTAGTGGATCTATATCGCCCATTAAATTCAAATCATTCGCGTATAGGAAAAGCCATTCAATATTAGTCCTTGTTTGTCCTCTTTTTCTAATGCAAAGTTAAACAGTCAATCAGCTTCACCTTGTTTCAATTCGCTGCGAATCTCGAAACTATCTGATAGATTATTAGCTATATGTATTTTGCTTATGGGGTCACTGAGACATATCCTCACTAGGTAGAACATATAACTATGCTGAGGCCTTTTATCTATACTTCAGTTAATAAAATAGACTGACAAGCCTTATACACTATACTTTATTACAAAAACACATACAGTACGGATAACAGTTCCTGTGTTTTATCAACATCTTCTTCAGAAGATGTTTTTCAAAAGGAGTGTGTTTTGTCCAAAGCTATACAGATTTACCCAGTTTAACGCAAAATTTCACTTTTGTTCGTTGTTCCACCTTTCTGTTCCATGAAGTAATCGCAACAACAACAACGAACACCCACCCGATCCCACACAATACCGAGCCGCCGTAGCTCAGTGGTAGAGTGTTGGCGTAGCATTCAGGAGGTCCTGGGTTCGATCCCAGCGGTCGACCATGCAAATGCCGGGATGGCACCTTCAACATAGGTCCTGGACGACACCTTCCCGGATTCTTTCCTCTCCCCTATCCCGGCCTGAGCCTCAGATGCCCTAAGTCCATAAATAAAATTCAATTCAACCCCCCGCACAACGCACACGTGGTTACATAACAATCTCCGGATGTTGACATAGCAACGTCACTTAGAACAATGCCTTATCAATACTGCAGGTCACTGTCGCTGCGAGCGCTACCATGTGCTGTCTGTCATCTGTTGGCGCGCTAGAGCAGTTTGGGAACTTTTTGATATACCCTTGTAAGTATGCAGGTAAAGCTAGGAACCGAAGCCATCATTCACTTCGAAACAGGTGTGAAAGTTCTCACTTTGAATTGTATTCTGTATGAAGTTGAAGAAGTATCAACGATGTGAAAATCGCGCGAAAATCAATTGAGGATGTAATGTAAACTATTACCATTATTTTATATTATTTCATAAGATGTTTTTTTAAAAGGCATTATCAGTAAAAGGGGCGGTTAAAGTGTTACTTCAATCAATATTACATCACTTTTCGCCTCATAACTTACTATGAAACACTTGTTGCTATAACTTATAAAAACAATATTTGTATGAATTAATTAAAAACAAAAACAAAATGGGTTTCCTAAATGGAAAGAGTGCAGATGTAGTGTCATCTCCCTGGCATAGCATGAAAGTACAGCATTTAAACCAAGGACCCATTCTAGACACGTAAAACTTGAAGAGTCTTTCTACTAATATCAGGAACTCACTCCAAATTTTCGAATGTGTCCTTGCGAAGAAGAATACGAAGACGGGGTAAAATTACACAGCTATAGGTTGAGTTAGACAAAAGGCAAGAATAAACACACTGAAGAAAAGTCCTTCCTACCCGTTTAAATTTATTAAACTAATAATATATCGAAATTCGTCAATATTATCATCTCTCCAAAGAACGGAGGAGGGGAGAAAAAAAGGTTATCAATCAATATAAAGATCAAAAAGGTACTATTCATAGTGGAAAAGCAGTTGATAAAAGCAATCAGTAATAATTATTTTGATATCTTTCATCAAAAACAACAAAATTACTTCTTCCCAAATATTTTCCTTCCTTCTTATAGTTGTTGTTGTTGTTAATAATTAACTTAAAACGGACGCTGAGTTGTATTTCAGGGTGCCCACAAAATTTGTGAACTTACATTTCCTGACAAGATCTTTTAAAATTCCTGACTCATTTCCTCAGACTATCCCAATTTCATACTTTTGCAAAATATTTTGTTTTCTTTTACATGTAACCAAAGAGTCGCCGTAGCTCAGGCGGTGTCCCGGCCAGAACACTGGAGACTTTTCTCACAGTGTTCCCATGCCTGGCGCTCTGAAGTCCACTCAGCCTCCTATCAAACTGAGTACCAGAGTGTCTGACCTTGGTACTCCTGGGCACCTTGGGAAGGCAAAGGCGGTTGAGCGTGGGGCTGACCATCCCACCTCACTTCGTACCGCAGGTCAAGAAAATGTGAAGCGCTACCTCCATATCCCCCATGCGCCGTTCACGGCGCGTGCGTATCGCACAGGGGACAGCTTTACCTTTTCTACATGCAACCTCCATCAGCCCCATAGCTGCCCAACTCTCGCCGATTCATGCCCGTTCTGCCTAATTTTTTGAGACAGGGAATTTTATGCAGGTAGGGATTCTTTTTTTTTTTAGAGAGAAATGCAGCTCCGAACTGCACGCCTCCTAGAGTGATTTTATGCAGATCGGAACCCATACATTTTTTAATGGCTGTAAGAAGCTGTTTAGTAATTCTAACAGATTCTGTAAGGAGAACAACTATTTCTTTAAGTTTCGTAATAAATTTTGGACGTTATTCTACTTGCTCTTCCCGGAAAAATGACTAGGATACAGTTCTGTTAATAGAAGTATTATTCACGTGTCCTTTTGTAAAGATATTTTTTTTGCAGGTGTTTTTTTAACACCTGCAGAGAAATGGAAAATTGATTGACTCAGTTGCAAGAAAGACGTCTGACATGAGAACTGGAACGAACACAAAACAAACTTACTTCGGTCTAATATCAAGTCATTCCATAACAAAATTTAATTCGAATTTCCAGTAGTTTATTTCCAGCATGCTAAGGCTTTCAGCACTTAAAAGGTGCTACAATTTACATTGTCAAGACATGTTTGGTCATATATTAAACAAACGATGCAAGAGGATGAATAAGGCGGTCCTTAAAAAGAGACTGATATTAGAGTCATGTATAGAAGACAAATCACCTGATAAGGTGATGCTGAGAAGGGGGATGTGATGTAGATGATAAACTCTTTTTAAGGGCCGGCTTATGCGTCCTCTTGCATTGTTTAATATATGACCAAACATGTCTTGAGGATGCAAACTGTGACGACACCTTTTAAGTACTGAGAGCCTTAGCATGCTGGAAATCCAAATTGAATTTTGTAATGAAATGACTTGATATTTATTTAAATAAACTTATTTCTATAATAGACCTATCTGTAATAATACCTCCTTGAAGAAACGTATATAAGAATGAAGCTTGTCGCTATATCGAGACGGTCCTCTACTTCTAACAATGTTGATGCTGTGCATTCTCCACTTCGACACAGAGCCTATTCTTCTTTCTGCCTCCGGCTAGATTTATCTTCAGGGCGAAATGGATTCTTTGCTGGATGTTTTCAGTAATTACTAAATGATAGGGGAAGCTTACATGCCCCAAAGTGTGGGGCTATTCAGCACACCACCGACTCCTGTAGAGCCAACTATTATAAAATGCTGCGGTGCTTTTCAGCGGACCTCGGCACTTATAATAGCGTCTCCCTAATTCGTAGTTAAAACGCTAAATAAAAAATCGAGTTAATAATTAAGAGGTTTATTAAAACATCATATTTTCCTCTACATGAGAAAACCCAACATGGCCTTTTACGTACCTGTGGCCAATAACTCATAATGGTTTTCTATTGTTCCACTCAAACCCACTGTACACATTATTAAACTTGGCAATAGTAATTTACAAATTAATTAGTCATATTCTTGTGCCCTTAACCAACATGTTAAACAATAAATTCAGATGTAGTTCTTTAAATTACCCGCCATTTGAAAACAGTGAACCTTAGTGGTGACATCTGTTGAGCAACTCCGAAACTAGCTCAAATACCTCAGCCGTAATAAAACTTACAAAACGCATGAAATCGTAAATAAATCCTTTTAAAACAGTTCATAGAGCTTTTAAACCATCATCTTTGAATAATTCATATTAGATTGATTTCCTTTAGTTTCTATTTCGTTTAAAATGACCTAATTTGTCCAACGCTTGATACGGACATTATCAATTAGACCGAAATAAATTTATTTTGTGTTCGTTCCAGTTCTAATGTCAAACGGCTTTCTTGCAACTGAGTCAATCAATTTTCCATTTCTCTGCAGGTATTTAAAAAAATCACATTCATCTTCACAAAAGGACACGTGAATAATACTTCTAATAACAGAACTGTATCCTAGTGATTTTTCCGGGAAGAGAAAGTAGAATAGCATCCAAAATTTATTACCAAACTTCAAGAAATAGTTGTTCTTCTTACAGAATCTGTTAGAATTACTAAACAGCTTCTTACAGTCATTAAAAAAATGTATGGGTTCCGATCTGCATAAAATCACGCTAGGAGGCGTGCAGTTCGGAACTGCATTTCTCTATATATATAAAAAAAAGAAGAAAAAAACACTCCGTGCATAAAATTCCCTGTCTCGAAAAATTAGGCAGAATGGGAATTCCCGTTCTGCCTAAAGCATTGAAAATATTTTCTACAAAGTGCTGGAGGGCCTTAGGCAGAACGGGAAGGCACTCTCTCACCTGAGTAGCAAATTTTATGATTTTATTACTCTTTTTACAAATCAAAATATAATAAAATTACAAGAACAAAGTTTTCAGTACAATATTTTGCAAAGATACTGATTAAATTAACACACATTTACATTTTTTCCATCATGAACATGTTATGTTAGGGCAAGCCCAAGAAACTGCTAACAACTACAACAATACTTACATGAATAAATTCTATGAATATAAACAATGAATATTAGACTATCACAATAAACTAAACAGTGTCACCAGAACGAAAACACAAGTTTTAACAATGTCCACAAATGTTCATTTTGCAACTTCCGCAAAAGTTCGATTTTCTGAGAAAGTTCGTTCTGCTCCATTTCAGATTTTTCTCTCATAAAGAAAAACACAGCTTTCTGACAAGGCTGATGTTATTTAACAACAGAAAGAAATTAAAACGTAACAGTTACGGAAGTATCTCACTCTCTTCTTCAGACTCCACTCTACAACTGCCTTAGGGTTGTAGAGTGCAGTCTGAAGAAGAGAGTGAGATACTTCCGTAACTGTT
>JAGDQP010008334.1:17219-29899 GCA_022664845.1 Lepisma saccharinum | reverse complement strand
CCACGCACGCTTCAAGGCATCTCCATAATGATAGATTAAAATGATCGTACGAATGTTTATCATTAAAAAAAAAAAATATATATGTAGAATTTGAATTTTTATTTATTGTCTTTAGGCATCCCAGGCTCAGACCGGAATAGTGCGGGGGAGAGGCTGTTGGAGGATAGTAGGCCAGGACCTAGTTTGTAAGTACCATCCCAGCATTTGTCTGGTGTGACAGAAAAAAAAATCATGGAAGAACTTCAGTCAGGATGGACGGCTACTGACATCGTTGCCAGGACTTTCCGCTTGCTAAGCCAACGCTCTATTAACTGAGCTACGGTCGCTTTAAAAGCCAACACTAACAACATTTGGGTGAGGTGAGGGAAGGGAAGGGGGACAATGTGTCATAATGTAATTTTCCATTCGGCGTGAAATGGTTACAAGGGCGCGAAATGGTCACGCAGCAGCTAAACTACCCGACTGTGAAACAACTGATGCATCACCACACTAATTAGAGACACGGAATCAATCAAGAAACCTATTTTTTACACAAATCTAACTATAACGACCTGAGTATTTCACTCCCAAGCATTTAGAGAGCGGATATTAAGGGTCAGTTCTGCAATCGACCGCTATACCTCTAGTCAGCGCTAAGCTGAGGCCAACTCTCATTGGCCAAAATCAGACTTGGCCTCAACTTAGCGCTGACTAGAAATTTAGAGGTCGATTGCACAACTGACCCTAATATGGCTCTCCAAAGCTAAATAAGATAAGATAAAATGAATTTTATGGGCGGTAACAGCACTATGGCTTACGGGCTAAATAAGAATTTGAATTTTATTTATGGCCTTTAGGCATCTAAGATTCAGGCCGGGATAGGGGAGGGGAAAAGGATTCGGGAAGTTGTCGTCCAGGGCCTATACTGAAGTTGCCATCCCGGCATTTGCCTGGTATGACTGAGGAAAAACCCTGGAAAACCCTCATTCAGGATGGAGTTAAAAATATGAGAAAAATCACCTGGATTTAACTCATTTCCCAACATCCTTCCACTTTTCTGGCTCCCTTTCTCCCCTAAAATTTAGAACCATTCCGTAAAGCGATTTGAAATAATGGTGACAATATCCACAATTTTACGAGGGACATGAGTCAGAATAGGGGTTAAATGTTACTTGTAATTACTACCTAGTAACTATGGGTCTTCCTTACCTGCCGACCAGAAGCTATTTTTTAGAAAATATTATTCAGGGTTCAGAGCATGTTCTCTCAGATTTCTTTCGCTTCAGACCTTCAATATGATCATAGAGTCTTCCAGGAACCGAGCTCAGGGACATGACGAGCCAAGCCAGAATAACAGCAACACATCTGCAAACATTCAGGTTAATCCAGTTTTGTATCCTCTGTTCTTCTACCTGTGAGAAAGCACATAGAATATATTAGATGTTTCCACAACTGAGGAGAGATATTCAACAAGCATACAAAAAAAGAATATGATTAATATATATTCGGGGTGCGTTTTCTATACTGTATCCCACTTTCTCCGACTGGTTTTCTATACTGGATTTCACTTTCCTGACTACGTTTCCCTTACTGAGTCACAGTTTTTAAAAAAAATTCTAAAATCCTATTCCCTGTGTACTTGCGCACGCGCAGGACGTCGTCAATTGTTTTTGATGTGATCGTCCGCCATGTTGTTTTTCTATCACTTTAAGCGAACTTCTTTATTGTTTACTCTACTGATGACGCATGTGTGCGAAAATTATAAGTGTGCGTGTGTAATTGTGCACGTGATTTTGGTCAAGATATTACGTAAGCACAAAATTTCACTTATTATATATATATGTTTCCCCTTCATCTTTATTATTATTATTATCATCATCCCCTTCCTTCTGATTCTTTACCTTTTTTCCTTCAGGAAGCCCCTTACCTGCTCCTAGTAACCTTCGCACTTTCTTCTCCATTTGGTGTTTTCTCCGACCCATCTAGTCATTTTCTCGCCTCCATAACTTGGCCACACTGTTGTTACCCAGCATCAGTTGGCAAAATGGCGTCTCCTTAACACAAATCCCTTATCCGCTCTGTTCATTTTTCTCTCCTGCCATGTGAAACGTAACCGCTTTTCTTTCGTGCTTGTGAAGTTCCTGTACGAATGTCTTGGTATTCTAACATATAAGTAACTTTTTTCTATTTTTTTTACTATCTTATACATCTTATGTATATATATTTTGGAGTTTTGAGAGAAAAGGGTATATAATTCACAAAATTCAAATATAATAAAAGGTAAAAAATCAGCCCTGTAATAGAACTATAAAAAGAACGAACATTTAATTCAACATAGAGACAAGTAACGCCATTTGCAAAAGTGAAATGATTGTCCTCATATACGAATTACATCAGAACAGCTTCTACAAGGTTAGTTACGTACATATTCCAAACAGGTGTTAAGATAGGAAACGACAGAAAAAAAATAATAAAGAACTATTTATGAAACGATCATTTACAAGGACAAATCCCACCGTATATTCAACAAATAAAATTCCTTCTCACTTTTATCAAAACAAGTAATAAGAAAAATGTAAAACATCCGGAGCAGGTGTCCACGAGAAGAACACAAATAAAATAATTTACATTCCTTCCCACTCCTATTTTGACCCAAAGACCAATAGCAAATCTGGTTCCCGTTCCTCTTTACCTTGACGTTAAAATGATCTTCCTGTCATCTATTGGAACTCAAGGATTTTTAAACTCACAGAAAGAACCATAATCTACAGCCCATTTTTCTAACAAGGTCGCGCAAATCACAATTCAATAAAACCAGACAGAACAGTCTTGGGAGGCCAGTCTTGGTTTTACCATCGACCTGGTTACATCAACAAGAACTGTTAGTTTATCTATAACTCGTTTGTGCAAAGTGAACTTAGTATTTTTACTTAGTGTGAATAACAGCTCCAAAATCTGAACAGTCTTATATTCTCCATGAACTATACCATCTTTAAGAACTTTAGTATATTTACGGACAATCGCAAGAGAAGAAGATGATGTGAGACTTATTGACAGTATTAAGGAACATTTATTAGCTACTTGAAATCGTGAAGACAGAGACTTCTAAAAGTATATATGATAAGGTATGTGGAAATAGGGCTTGATTACAAAGTGTCAAATAATAACGTATTGCTCAAAACACTCTAAATTCTGGTCGACTGATGGATAGGTTAATTGTTAAGAATGAAGTTTGTTTTATAATAAAACTAGGAAAATGTCAATTCTAGTTTTAAAGTCTTAAAGCAGCTTAATGTCCTTCCAATCATTTTTAGTAGTTAAGTATTTAGGATTTCTTAGGAATTGTTTCTTCTGGGAAGAAAAGTAAGTAAATCCAAGTGGGTTAAACGTGTACCAATAGTGCTATTCAGTTGTAGTCCATTTAATGACGAATTCATTTCTACGCGCTACGTCCCCCCATTAACATGAAAGTACGGCAACCTATTGTGAAACTAGTCAGTAATTTACTTCGAAAAATCGAAGGATGAACAATATATACAGTGGGATTTACCCTTGTAAATAATCGTTTCATAAATAGTTCTTTATTATTTATTTTTTTGTCGTTTCCTGTCTTAACACCTGTCTGGAATATGTACGTAACTAACCTTGTTTCTATGTTGAATTAAATGTTCGTTCATTTTATAGTTCGATTACAGGGCTGATTTCTTACCTTTTATTATATTTGTTGTGAATTATATTTATGATATACTCTTTTCTCTCAACACTCCAATATATATATATATATATATAATCATATTCAGCCGTTTTCTATCCACTGCTGGATGAAGGCCTCCCCCTTTTCTTTACACATATCTCGGTCTGCTGCTATCCTCCTTCATGTAGCTCTTGAAAAACGCTGGATTTCATTTACCCATTTTGCCTTTGGACGTCGTCTCGGTCGTTTCTTTTCTCGAGGAATCCAATGTAGTACATCTGTCGTCCATCTTCCATCTGTTCGTCTAGCTATGTGACCGGCCCATCTCCACTTCATCTTCTTCAAACCGTCTTGATTACATCGTCTACCTTTGTTTGTGCGTGAATCCATTCATTTGTCTTCCTGTCCCTCCTAGTGAAGATGGTAAAGAGAAAAAGGATACTTACATTGTAGAAACTTTATTTTTTATATGGGCCAGTCTAGTAACTTTGGACTTCGGCCCGCCACGATTCGCCTTTAGCTGTTAAAATCCATGCCCCTGCCTGGACTTGAATCCGGGACCTTCGTGCCGATGGCCTACCGCCGTAGACAGCTCGGCAGGCAGTTACATTGTAGAATACCAAGACAGGTGTACAGGCACTTCACAAACACAACAGAAAAGCGGCAACGTTTCGCAAAAGCGTTTTCACATGATAGGAGAGACCAGATGTAAAAATAATGAAATCGCGACGATTAAGGTGGGCAGGCCATTTAGCTTGGATGGGGGGAAAAACGAAGATTATATTCTATCCTGGTTGGAAGGAGACCATTGGGAAGACCGAGACGTCGTTGGGAGGACAATATTAGAAGAGATCTTCGAGAAGTAGGTGTTCGTGATGAAAACTGACTTGATGTTGCCCAGGATAGAATCCAATGGCAAACGTTTGTTACTGCGGCGATGAACTTGCGAGTTTCATAAGCCATAGAGTGAGTGAGTTAGTTAGGAGCGAAAATGGACAGAGCGGACTGGTACGGGACTTGTACTAAAGAGACGCCATGTTACCCAACAGATGCCAGCATATATAAATGATTCTTTTAAGTATGTGAATAAAGACATGACAAGGGTTGTACACATTTTAATAAGCTTTCGTATACAGGTTTAATTACTATTATCAGAAATTCTTCAGGTTACCCTATTTAATGTTGGGAGTTTACTGCTGAAACGTATTTTAACCTAAGACATTCAGGAGACACTATGGCTTATTGTAATCCACACTATATAGGGATATCTCTTCCCAGGATGTTGGAACTTTATTTCTATGAGATTCACATCTTAAGATTACAATGCGAGTAAATAACTTATTTACTTTGTTCGTTGGAATAGGTATGAAAAGCCTGGACCCTAATTCAAGATATTATCTCAGTAATGAACCCAGAACCGGCCGATTATGACGTTAGTACGTTTTCCACTGTACTAGCGCTCCAGGCTTGGCATGATTTAGTGAACAAATGTATTAAAAAGGTGAAATCCCAAAAGAATAAAGACACATTACGTTAGGCTAACCATTTATCCTAGAATAACATAAAATTTAAAACGAACTTGAAAAAATACATTTCACCAGCTCTGAAACTATCAGTTCACAGAAAACGTTATTCAATATACTTGACTTTTGTCCTTGACATGCTCGTTTTTATTTCATTTTCAGGCTTTATATCCTCTGTTTTCTTTAAGTAAATAATGATCACTTCGATAAAAAAAAAATAAAAAAAAATCTTCGGATACCATATTTCGATTGATCCAATAAAGCTTTATCACGTTGGTTAAAAAGAACAAGCATAAATTTGCATTCAAGTTACCGTCGTTAGGAGCCGCAGAAAGGTTCGAGGAGAACTGAGAAACCCTACGAATCTTCCAAACATGTGAAAATGCATGACGGACTTGTAAGAAAATAAATGTGAGACAGTACGTAGCAACGAAGCAACAAGTAGTATTGGTCTGTTTCCATGGCAACCTATTGCTATGTAGTTTCTAGCTTAGCAACGAGAGAGATGGGAGGTGCTTGAAGGTAAATACTACATGTGGCAGAACTAAAATGGTGAACGGCGCGTGGGTGTGTGTGGAGGTAGCATTCCAAATATTCTTGACCTACGGCACGAAGTGAGGTGGGGTGGTCAGTCCCACACTCGAGACTGCCTTTCCCTCCCAAGGTGTCCAGGAATACCTAGGACACTCTGGTACTCAATTTGATAAGAGGCTGAGTGTGCCTCAAGAGTGCCAGGCATGAAAACACTGAAGACAAGTCTAAAGCATCCTGGCCGGAATTTGAAACCAAGCCGAATCCAGAACTAAAATAATCACCAATCTAATTAAGCAGTTGTTTGTAGCCAAATAAATATTACGAAAATATGAAAGGAACATAGAATCATTATGTTGTTTAGCTGAAGGCTGGCACAAAAATGAAATGCTAACTATAGAAGAAAGAAGTCAGAACCTTAGATTATGGAAGAATGCTCGAGATTCCGATAAGCTGATGGCATGTAATGTTATTAGCTATTCTGGATGGCTGTTCATCTTAGATGATATTTCGGAGTATTGAAGAACAATGGATGAATGTGATTATGTTATGCAATATTTCTTTCTAATGAAGTTAGTATAGATAATAACCTCTCGGCAGACCTTAGCAAGGAAACCATCAACAAGATCACACATACAGTGTCTCCCTAAAGTAACGCCCCAAACTTCAGAAGGTGATTATTCACATCAAAATATACACACAGAAATATCCTCAGAGCTCTATTCGCCAATCATAAACATATAGGTACATTTGGAATTACTACGCCGAGACAGCTTAAGCCATTACTTGTCGAGATATGAGGTCATTTGTGAAGATGCCGCCGAAACTTTGAGCTCCGAAAGTAATCAGATTTCGGAATTTCTTCAAAGTAACATTTTTCTTGGTTTGTTGTAAAACATCACCTTTTCAAGTTTGAACCATTATTTCACCCCCTCCCCAAGTTTGGACCATTATTTCAGCCCCCTCCACCATACCCGTGGTGTTTACATCATGAATTTTTTCATCCTTATTTACAATACATATCTACAACCCCATATTCGAAATTCCTGAACCCAGATGTGTTTCGGTTTTCAGAATTCAGAACAGTGTTCTATGCCATCTATGGCATAGTGTTCTGTATATCATAGTATTATTATGGTAACACCCAAGCATGGTTTGTGGCAGCACATCGTAAGCAATGAAACAAAAACAAAAACAAAAACAAAAACAAAAATATATGAAACAGTGGAATAAATATTCTAGTAACGTCTACAGTTCAGGTCACAAAAAAAAAGCATTTAAGAAATTTTGGTATTAAATAAAATAATAAAAAAATACTTTTTTAAAGACATACTTTTCTTAAACAATTCGAACCAAAAAGGTTTAAAAAATATTTTGTTTATGCATGACTAAAAAGAAAAGCATAAGGCGCTTTATAACACTTACTTTATAAATTCTTGAATTGGCGCGCCCCATGCTTTACTTCTTATTTTTATTTCTAGTTATTTCGGTGTACGGGTACTTTTTTCTCAAGCTAATGTTCCGTGACCCCACATCCTAAAGTGTTCTGCAACCAGTCAAACACATGATCGTTGCAGGCTAGTATTTATTTTAGGATAAATACGTCCATATTTTTTTAAAAAAAATATTAAAATATCCTTTTAAAATATATAAGTATATAGAAATATATAAATGTAACAATACAATATTGTATTGTCACCCGACTTACGCCGCTGTGCAATATTTTATCATTGTATGACGTCGGTGGGAAATGAGTTAACGTTGCAAGATTTGAGGACACCACGAACCATTGTGAAGTAGAGAAAAGAATGTAAAAAATTTTGGATATGGGATAGTAGCTTTGTACTATCCAACAACTGAAACCTAAATATCTCTTTCTTATTCTAGGAAAACCATTAAACATAAAAAAAGTAAGTAGGAACAAAAACAAAAGCCATAGTGTTTGTTAGTCTTTTAGGACAATGAGAATTCACTAGCACTGCGAAGATCGAGTAGGATTGGAATCTGCTCATTGTACAGGGTGTCTACAGAATTTACACAAGCTAAATTCATGACTTTTGATGTAACGAAGTGATAAAAGAATGCTTGGGACCAGCTAGGGAACGCAGGATTACTACACCCGAACTTACAAGTCCCCAGAGTAACTATATTCTTTTAACACATCCTGCTGTAACATGAAAAGTTCACAATATCAAATATGCTTCAAATGTATGAGAACATTTTATTCCCACAACATTTGGGAAAATGGCAACACTATTAAATCTAGCTAAAAAATGTCAAGGTTACCTGACTGAATTCATGAGCTGAAACTCAATTTCATAACTTTTTCTTGATTTTCATGACCAGTGACTTAATTTCATGACATTTTCATAACTATCATGATCAGTGACTCAATTTCATGACATTTTCTTGACCAATGACTCAATTTCATATATTTTCTTGACCAATGACTCAATTTCATATATTTTCTTGACCAATGACTCAATTTCATGACATTTTCTTGACCAATGACTCAATTTCATGACATTTTCTTGACCAATGACTCAATTTCATATATTTTCTTGACCAATGACTCAATTTCATGACATTTTCTTGATCAATGACTCAATTTCATGTCATTTTCTTGACCAATGACTCAATTTCATGACATTTTCTTGACTTTCATGACCAATGACTCAATTTCATTAATTTTTAATGACATGTAGACACCCTGCTCTTGCTCTTTCGCGGGCTGTTCTGGCGAGGAAAAAAATAAAGACAAACAACATTAGATATGACCCAGGAAGATACAGACACACATTCAGTAAATGAAACAGGATAAGAAGAGATTCGGGAGGTCGTGGGTTCAATCCCAGCAGAAGATTTGATCCTCAGTCACGCCAGGCAAAATGCCGGCATGGTATCTATACATTAGGCCCTGATCGACACCTTTCCTCTCCTCTATTCCGGCACCAAGCCACCGTAGCTCAGTGGTAGAGCGTTGGCGTAACATTCGGGATGTTGTGGGTTCGATCCCAGCGGTCAACCGTCCGGACTGAGGGTTTTTCCTCAGTCACACAAGACAAATGCAGGAATGGGACCTTCAACATAGGCCCTGGCTGACACCGTCTTGAATCTTTCCCCCTCCCCTATCCCGGCCAGAGCCACAGATGCTTAAAAGCCATAAATACAATTCAATCCGTCTATTCCAGCCTGAGTCTTAGATTCCCCAAGGCCATAAATAAAATTCAAAATGTAGCAGGATGAAGTGAAACGAACCACGGGAAGAAGAATACAAGTGAAGTCGGTTCAAAACTAAAAGTGGCAAATTAGGAAAGATACGATATTATCATTATACTTACAACCATAGACTCCGTCAACCATAATGTGTCGTTGTAAAAATACAAGGCCATTTTATCGTCCGTATGTGTTGCACACAGGGTTAATATCAATGCAAGCACATACAAAACAACTGTCAACACGCCCGGACGTAGTAACTTAATTAGACAAGGAATGTTCGTAGTCTCCATTTGAGCCACATCGTACCTAAAAAAACAAAAGAAGAACAGATTACTATTTCTACTACCGTGGTACGAAAATACATGATCATGATTCCTCACCCACAGCTTGACCCAATTTAAAATCCAGAAGTTTTCCACGACTATATTTAACTTTTCCCCTACATATGGCAAGAACATACCTACACATATCATTGGAAATGCTTAATTAAAGTTAGTGTGATTATAACTATGAAAACAACTTATACAAAAAGAACCTTTTGGTGGCCTTCCCACTACCCAAACAACCACCTGATTCATTCACACTTCTTTTTGTATATATATATAATACAATTCGCTTTACACTTCCAATGCAAAAAGAATCAAATAACACTTCTATCAGAAAAAACAGTCCAGTCTAGCTCACTTATATATATAAGCATGAATAATAATAGAAATTCTTTCTAACATCATAAATTTCGAGTACATGACGTTTGGAGGCGGAGTATTTGTATCACATCATATATAAAGTAAAGGATTACGTGCTTCTTTTTTAATGTACGAAGTAGGTGTACAGCTTAGCTAATAAGTTTAATGAAATTTGGTTTAACACGGACGTAGTGTGAAATTAAAGGTTTATGACTGCGTTTTAGTAGTGTGTTTGTTTATGTATATTGTGTAATTATGTAAACTTTGACGTTACCATTCTGTACAATTTATTTTAATGTTTGTATAGCTAGAGATAATACTAAAGATTTTAATTTAGGTTGAACGTTCTATGACATTTAATACTCTATGACTAAGGAGTGGATAAGATTTCGTTCTAAATATTTCAGATTCTATGGAATGACGTCACGACCGACAAAATCACGGAATTGTTAGGAACTACTTTAGATATATCTATATTACTTGTGTGAGATTAACTTTTATGCTTACCAGCTGTTATGAAATGAATGAATGAATGAAATGACTGTACTACATATGGAAGATAGTGTATTTTTCAAGATTAGGTAAATTAAGGGATAAGATCAAACAGCAAATCGTATGGGAATGTTTCTGGAGTTTGTCTGTCTACTGATTTACTGTTGAAGGTAATACCTAATTATTCGGTTATTAGTACCTTTTCTGAGATCACTGCATGTGGAGAAAACTCACTTTTAACAATGTCAACAAACATTAGGTTTGGCTGTGTAGAAGATATCAATATGGGTAGTGCTTGGAAATCTACTCTTATGTAATGTGCACGTACTTAATTGGAACTAACCTACTAATATTGGAATATAAACGATATATGCATTGGATATTTATTGACATGATCCTGACTAACCTATTGTTGTAAGATAGACGTCCTGTACAACTAACATACTAGTGTCGAACTATTCTGTGTATAAATTGGATATCGAATCTAACCTACCAGTCTGATCTTATATATTAACAATTGGATGTGGATGTAGGAACTTCTGGTATGCATAGTATTTGTTTATGTACCTCAGCTAAATGTTTATACGGAAAAAACTTTGGTAAACTTTATTTTTATATGGGCCAGTTTAGTAACTTTGGACTTCGGCCCGTCACGATTTGCCTTAGCTGTTAAGTGTTAAAATCCACACCCATGCCCCTGCCGGGACTCGAACCCGGGACCGTTGAGTCGATAGCCTACCGCCGCAGACCGCTCGACCACCCGGCCGGCGTGTTTATACGGAGTATGGTTAATGAAATAAAAGGAATAATAAGTCATGGATGCGATACTACTGTTATAGTATTATGGGACTAGTAGTAACTTAATGCGATCTACTCTAATCTTATCTTACGGCCATTCTCAGCGGGCTAACGTACTGAATGCGTATTACTTACTCTCTTCTACTTTAAATAAAAATAAATATTTTAAAACAAGATCGGCTAACAAATAACCACGACCGTTGGAGACCGATACTGTCCCAACGCCATCTGTCGACGTTTGGTGGAACTGCGTCCACCTGAGTGACGGCACTGTCGCGCCACCTGGCCACGAACAGGCGTATTAGAGGCTTTCTAGACCGGGTGGCCGTCACGTCTTTGTTCACGTGACTCTCCAGTTTGCCTCACGACGCTGGGTGGACGCCGAAAAGTGGTGACTCCAGCCGTGAATTGAATTTGGGACCACGCTGACGTGATTCCAATGATCTAACCACTAGACTATGGAGCCCCCTAGGAATTGGCTATTGAACTTAATATTTAGTTTTGTGATATTATTTTGTTGTGAACTGATGATAAATGATGGAACTTTGAATTTTATATATTAAAGGCTTACAACTACATTTGTATATCATTTTTTTCAAAACCTTTCCTTGACTTTTAGGATTTATTACTGATTGATCGGCTACGCGCCAATATAGAATTTAAAGTATTTTGCTTTCATAAAATTACCTTGGTCACGCATTACCGTTTTATCTTTCTGGTTTAGAATTATTGGTTATTTAATGTATTAATTTTACTACAATTATTCCATTTTTTTGCTGATAGGACATATTGATGCAATTTTAACCTAATAATTTTGGTATGTGCTTTTTCATTGATGTTTCTTTTTAAGTGTGCTTTTGTGCCAACAATCGCTGTTTATTTAATACATAAATTTTCGTTACTTGCAACTTAATATAAACAATTTTATCACAATATACATTACTGTGAACTTCTTGTATTATATGAGAAATTCAATAAAAATATACTTACGAAAATTAAAACTGTTTGTTTGCTATTAAGTTCTTCGCTTCCAGAAAATTCTTAACATCAATTACCAGTGAATATATATATATATATATTCAATCCACTAGTGGATGAGGCCTCTTCCCGAAAGGAGGAGTTGGTCTACTGCTCCCATGCTGAGCAGACGGGCTGGGAGAGGAGAGCCGAAACTCTCACTGTGATCGCCACTGTCTTTTATTCACAGCAGCTCCCCAATTGTCCTCACGATGCTGGGTCAACACCGAAATTTTCGAGCCCCCACCGGGAATCGAATCCGGGACCCTTGTTGAAGTTGAGCGCGCTACCGACAGGCTACGCAGGAGATCATATATATATATAAAAAGTTTCGCCAAGCGTAAGTTGTCATATAAACAACTCGCGCCCAAACGTCCTGCCCCCAAAATTTCTGTGATTTAAAGCAACCAAAATCAAACAGGGAAGTATACAGTATGCAGAGCATATTTTGATTAGCATTTACAGCAGATTTATTTTCTTTTGCAATAGAATAAACTCCTCGTCCAAATGCTCACGATTCTTCGCTTTGTTTCTCAGCCCCTATTCGGATGCATCATACATCTTCTGTTTTCTTTCGTTTAACTTATTTCGGTAATCTAGTCACGTAGTTCTTTTTTTCCTTCTTCTTGTATTTCCTCTACTTCTTAAAGGAAAGATATTTTACAGTTCAAGACATCTCAATTTAAAAAATACTATCCAGGACTAATACAAAAAATTTAGGAGTTTTCCAGGATGCGTGGC
>JAGDQP010008334.1:0-14084 GCA_022664845.1 Lepisma saccharinum | reverse complement strand
AGTCGAAGTTTAAGTCAGGTAAAACTTTGTAAGTCGAAATTTAAGTCGGGTAAAACTTTGTAAGTCGAAGTTTAGGGAGTTGATCGATGTGAAACGAGGCTCCTCGCTGACAATGGAATGATGAATTTTTAGAAAATTCGCACATTTTCATAAGACACTACCCCCAACGGTTAGAACTAGCGTTAAGCGCCAACTGCTTGTGGACGTCACTCTGCCAGTGTTGTCGCAGCAAGAGTTTGTTGCATCGTGATCAGCGCGTAGAAGTTACGTATGTCATACGATGGCAAAGAGAAAATGTATGACCCTAACTATAAAAGATACGCATCAGTCAGTTCCGGCTCGAAGTTTTCGTATTATTCCTCTCAATAAGTTGAAATATCCGATAACTCGAATTTTGTCTTTCCCCCCCTTCAGATTCAAGTTACCCAAAGGTTCCACTTTATTGGGATGACAAATACTAACTTGAAGATCAGGTTAACACGACTCCAATAAAGAAACACCCAGTGTCACGTTTTGTGCAACACTTAAATACTACCAAACACAACAGATCTGATGATGCTAAAGTCTTAATATAAAACACTCCAACCAAAAAATAAAAAATAAAAGTGTGTAGGAGTGTTTATATACACACACAATAAAAGCTATTTCTAAATTTGGACAATTGTCAATTTAATAAAATATGATTTCCACTATTGAATTAAATTAGCTATTAGATGTGGTCATTTTTTAACAGTATACATTTATTGTTCACACATGTAGCACCTGATTAACCATTATCAGTTAATACTCGGAACTTAGTTCCCGTGGCTATAAACCAGACGAGCGCATACCAGCAGACTGACGATTACGGTTTCTTCCTTGTGACTTCAACAGAGCGTCCGTAGCTCAGCTGGTTGAGCGTTGGCTTAGCAAACTCAAGGTCCTGGTAAGATCCTATCCTGATTGAGGTCCTTCAAAGGTTTTTTCTCAGTCACACCAGGCAAATGCCGGGATGGGACTTATCAACTAGGCGCTGGCCCACTACCTTCTAATATATCTTCCATTCTATGCCGGCCTGAGACACCTAAAGGCCATATATAAAGTTATACATCCCTGTGACTTTAATGTTGCTGCATGGATTCGTAGTTGTTAAAACAGATAGAACAATAATCGTTTGATTATCTCCTTTTTTACCTGCTTATTTCACCTAGTTATCACCTGAAGATGTGGGTACATGGTACCATGAAAATATTAATATAAATTTGTGAGGATGTGTTTCCATTAGATAAACAAGTTAGGCGGATCCCAGTAGGGAGACTGTGCGCATGTGCGTCTGGATGAATCATATGAGTTTGAACTCGTCTTGCCGAGACCTTTTCAACGTCACCTCGACCACCTTCCTAGCTCTAGTATTTTTTAAGTTATTAATTGCCCCCTATCTCTAGCAACGCCCCTGGAATTTGAATTATCTATACGGGTTTGAGCTAGTCTCGCCGAGACCTTTCCAATGATCTTCCTAGCCCTAATAGTTTCTGAGTTGGAAGATGTCGACAGACAAAGCAGTTCTATAAGTCTTCACAGCAGGTAGTACTGAAGTCTAAAACTAACTTAAGCAGATTTGAACATGAGTAAGGTCAGGGACAGAGTGTTTTCTGTACGTTTTATCTTTTTTTTATTGATTCGACGAAGTTTAGTGGACTTCACGAAAGATTTCTGAATTCTAAATTCTAAAATACACGTGTTGTTTATATTTTTTATTTAATTGATTTTCTATGTTTCTGACAGGTACTTACGGCCGAAGTATGTCACATATGTGAGGAATGACGTCAATCGGCAAGGATTGTTCTGGCAGCAAGGATGGAGAAGGTATCGACCACGTTCTAGGAGTAATCCTGGCATTCTGCTGGTGGGACTGAGGAATTTTTTAAAAAAAATCTCAGTCGGGATTATGACGGCGTGAGCAGGACTCGAACCCACACTGCCTTGTTAAAGATATCTGCTCAATGCGAAACAGTACAAGTGTGAACATTTTACAGAACCCTAAGGATGGGTTTTACAAACAAAGCATTGTGTCCTTTCTCTGTTTGCAACTAGACTATCCGAAACAGAAAGAATAAAGAACTTATACTTACCGATCAAGGACAGAAATGATGCATATCACAGTCAAAAGGTAGAAAACAGTTTGAAATGGGCGGGCTAAGTAGCAGTATTCAGCAACGAAGCTCATGTACGAAAAACGGTAAACACTGTGGGATGTATACACCTGAAAAATAAAAGCCTATGAAGAATATCAGCTTCTTCAAACACACCAAAAAATAATACAAATGAAAACCATTGTCACATGTTTTTTTTCCCACAAATTGTCTCTTATTTTCTTAACAAAATATATCTATTAAAATAAATTATGTTTATTCCACAAAACAAAGGATTTCTTGCAATCTAAATTCCCTTCACACTCTACGAATTCTGTACCACTTCTATTCGAATTTCTACCATTTTACGTTGTACTCAGTACTCGAAATGGAACGCTTTACCATCGTTAATATACTATAGTCCTTTTTTTTTGCCTATGATTACCATATTAACACGATGGAACAGGAAAGTTCCAGATATTTGTAATATGGGAATTATGAGTACTGAAACAATGAACGATTACTCTGACAAGATGACTATGGCTAGTCATATGATAGACTACAAAACAAAAACAAATTAAAAGAATCTTTTGTAATTATGATTCTGTGATGTTTTAAGTTTGTTAAAAATGGGGAAATATTTATCATGCAAGCATTTTTAATACGTATAATTGATGGCAATATAGGTTGTCAGAACTCATAAGGAAATATTCACTAATAGCCAGGATTTACGGTAATATGAACTTTGGTGATCAGAAGTTATATGGTGATAAAATACTTTGGAAATATGTCTATGGGTGCAGTGCATGACAATGTAAACAAGATTGCGTATTTATTATTGTCCAGCATTGTACCAGTTATTTTATGAAGGCAAACTACGTATATGAAATATAGGTATTCATTATCTGAATGATTTTGAGTGTAGCCATAGGAAATAAAGTTTGTACTAGGATGGACTTTAGATACCACCTCGGGGAATTTTACCTAACCATATCCACGAGCCGGAACGGCGTTCCGGTCCATTTCGAGTTCTGCGTGTACTATACTAGACAGACAAATACTCGAACACAGTTTCTGAAAAAATATATGCTGTAACTGATCGGGCATCTAATCCAGGTCTCCTGGTTACCAGGCGAGTAAACTATCACGGAACTATAATTGCTACAATCAACCTTTATGCGTAAAGTAGGGTTCCCATAATGCTCTCTTTAGAAAACGATACTTTCCCAATTTTTGCTTTTTAAATAGTCGGGACATTTTGTAAGATAAACCGGGACATATTCAAAATTAACAAAACAAAACTATTTCATATTATATTGTACTTGATAAGACATTGATACAAAAATCTCACGTGGTTGACAGCATCTGGCCGAGCACCATGTGAAAAGGAAAACTTAGAGTGTTACATAAACGATTATCCATATTTTCATCTCCTTTGATGAATGGAAATTTCGAGCTTGCCTGTCCGCCACCTTTTTTTTTTTTTTATGAGTTCCTTCTTAAGGGCCATGTGGCACTAAGTCCTTTTAAGTTATAAGTCAATGTGGTTTCATAGGGTTCCCACTCATTTGCCAAGATCAAATTCTCTGACTTTTTCAGGTTTTCCAGGTCACTACTCAGAAATTTCCAGGTAACCCCATTTTGTATATATATCATAGTTATATGGGAAAATAAAGATACATCAAAATATTTCACTGTATTCTTTTCTTAAATTGCTTCATGGTTGGCACATTAGCCTCCAAGCAATTTCAAAAACGATCTAATAATAAATGCCTGCTGTAGTTAAATGAACTTCAAACAATAAGCTATCAAATTCCCTGACTTTTCTACATTTTCAGTGAAATTCCCTGACTTTTCCAGGACTTTTTAGTGCTAAGCTGGATTCCCTGACTATTCCAGGTAAATGGGAACCCTGTTTCACATACGTTGTATTAAAATGACTTTTAAAATTGAGGAAAACTTAAAAAGCGGGACATTTGTGAAAATGTCGGGACACCGGGACATTTTATATATAAAAAAAACGGGACTGTCCCGCGAACCCTAGCGTGAAGTGTATTCCTCAATTTAAGTTATTAATCCAGCGCCCTTGGTCTAGTGTTTACGATAGCGGTGTTATTAATGAAATTGCGGAAGGCAAGCAAGTTCGAATCCTGCTGCTGATAATCCTGAGTGAGCTTTTCCAGGGTTACCTCAATTTCACCAGACAAATGCCGGGATGGGATTTAATACAAATCCCTCGTTGCTACCTTACCCATAGTTACCACGAGAATAGTGATTCTCCAAGAATGTCATTCTTTTTATGGCCATGTTGGAGTTTTCCGGTACATTTTTTTGACAATGGCAGCCCGTAGTTTCTGTAAAAGGGATCAGTACTACGTGGTAATACTGACACAGAGATGAATTTTCATCCTAATGCAACAAATCTTTCCCAGGAAGGCTCAGTAATTATCTTGTCCCGATTTGAGTCTAACTCTAGTCTGGACAAGGACTTGAACAAGGTCTGGCTTCAATTTATCTCAGGGTTGAAAAAATCATGATTTAAAAAAAAAAAATCATTTTTGATAATTTTTTTTATTTAAATCAGTTTTTTTAAACAGCAGAATCTTAAAAATAGTTCTTTTCTTTTCAATTGGTAAACTACGGAAGATTTATTGACTGACCTTTAGCAAAATTGAAATACTATAACTTCTCTGACAACACATTAAAATGGTTCAGTTCCTATATGTTAAATCGAAAACAACAGGTTACTTTGCATACTCAGCAATATAAAGTTTCCGAAGCAATTATTGTTGACAGGGGTGTTCCACAAGGTTCGATTCTGGGACCATTATTGTTCACTCTATATTCCGCAGATATGGTATCAGTTATCAAACATGCAAAAATTCACTGTTATGCCGATGACACCCAATTACTCATAACAACACTACCTGAGAACATAACGAAAACGGTTGAAGCTCTTAACCAACCTAAATGCAATCAGTAGCTGGTGCGTTAATAATGGACTTGTAATTAACCCGCTAAAATGTACGTACACTGTTCTGGGAACTTCTCATCAACTCAATAAAATCACGCCTTACGATTTAAACTTACAGTTAATGGACTCAAACATTAAGTATTCAGAATACATAAAAAATCTTGGAATAGAAATCGATGCGAAATTAACCATGAACAAACATGTGTCTGCCCAATGTTCCAAAGCCGTAGGGGTGTTAAGAAATCTTTATCAAATTCGAGACTGCTTATCACAAGATGTAAGTAAGACTTCTTCTCACACAAATGTTGGTACTACCTTTATTCGATTATTGTGATACTGTCTATGGTCCACTTCTTACAATAAACCAAGCTAAGTTGATACAAAAGGTACAAAATTCTTGTGTCCGCTTCTCTTTTGGGTTAAGAAAATTTGAACATATTCTGCCAGTTCTCAATAACAACAATTTACTGACAATGTCAAGAAGAAGGTATTTACACTTTTGCTGTGTTGGTTTTTTTAAATTCTTAAAACAGAATGTCTCGAATATCTGTATAGAAAACTAATAAATAAATCTGCTTTTCATTCTTACTCGACACGCCGAAATAAGAACTTAGATATACCACGTCATGGAATGCTGTACCTAATTCCATAACAGAAGTTAAACCATTTCATGTTTTCAAGAAAGCATTAAACACGTACTTACTATGCCAACAGCGCGTGAGCTCAAGCGCACATGATATTCATAGCATAATTTGAACAACGAAATTTCAGGCAGCTTATTTTTTTTCCTGTTTCGTCAAATAGTGTTTAACTTGACTTTCTCGTAACTTTTTATCCTTTTGTGTATTGTATGTATAGTATCCGTGTTAGTTAATGTGTGTATGCTTATATGTTTCTCACTTTGTTGTTGTTTCCCAACTGATTCCCTTGCTTAAAGTTTACATATGTTCGCCTTTTTTTTTTTTTTTTTTTGCCTTTTTTACTCAAATGATTTTTTAACCTTTTTTTTTATTCTTGTCTATATATATATTTTCTCAATGTATTCTTTGGACAAGGGTTAGGTGCCAGAACAGCCATAGGCTTAACCTCGCCTAATTAAATAAAGAATTTTTCAATTTAAGGCCTTTCAGCATCTAAGCTACAGGACGGAATGAAGGAGGAGGGGCAGACGATAGGAAGGAGTTGGCCAATGCTTACTTTTCAAGCAGTAATCCTGGTATTCATCTAAACTGGCTAAAAAAAAAAAGTCAGGACGGCCGGCGCGGGTTAAGTGAACATATGTGAATCTAGTCTTTAGCACAGCCTGGTCCATAATCGAGCCTTTAAAATTTCGATTAGTGATGAGAAAATCAGTTATCTCCGAATCACCGACTAAGGACTCACTGATCACTCCTAAATCCGCAACAAGGATGGCTACGCACGCCCTCTCCGAAAGAAGCACTTTTACACTTTATAAAAGTTGTTTCAGGATGAAACAAAAGTCAGAATGTTTGAAATTAGCTTGAAATTTTAGTTTAACTTAAAAAAAGAAGAAAAAAACTGCACGAGTGGTTTTATTAATCCTGATGATTTATTTTTATTCCATGGATTAAGGAAGAACAACTTTAGTTACACTTGCAACCAAAACAAACAAACTGACCGAGCGACCATGGCTCAGTGGTAGAGCGCTCGTTCAGGAGCTCGTGGAGTCAAATCAAGTGGACATCCATCATTACCGATGTTCTTCCCTTACCCTCGCCAAGTAAATATCGGAATAGTACTTTAAAATAGATCCGGCTGAGTCATTTCTCCATCCCTTCCACCCGTTCTTACTCTGGCCTGAGCCGCAGATGCCTAAAGACCATAACCACTCAAACATTGCTAGTTCTAAACAGTTGATTAAAATGTTGATATGATTATGTTTCCCAGTGTTCGAATTAAACTCCCGGACAAGGGGGGTGCTTGTGTATTGTCAGTATATATAGAGGAGGAAAATTATTTTACCTCACAGGGATATTATGTAATTTCTGTGATACGAGCCGTGGATAAACTTTTACGAGAGGGGGATTTTTCTGCCACCCCCGTGCCCACCGCTTCGTTAATTCGAACACTGGCTTTATGCATGAAAAATCAATCAATATGTAAGAAATCCCACATTGGGTCCACAGTAGCTCAGTCATGCTTTTGCGCTCATCTCTAGTGCAAAGGGTCCGTACCCAGACAGCAAAAAAATACCCCCAAAAATATTTTTAAAATATCCAAAAATTATATCTAAAAAATATTTTGAAATATTTTTAAAAAACTATTTTAAAACATTAATTTTGTCCCCTAACCTTGATATTTTAAAAATATTTTTATAATATTTTAAAATGTTTTAGAAATATTTAGAAAATATTTTTTTTCCAGGTTTGAAAGGGCATGAAAATATTATAAAAATATTTTTTCCTACTTGAAATAAATATATTTAAAATAATTTTAATGTACAGTACTGGAAAAATTATTGCATCACTTCAAAAATTTCAATTCCTCACAACTACTAACTAACCAAAAAAAATATACGTTTTGGTAATGGATATCAACTAGTAGTATTCCTACCCTATGGAAGATTTAAAGCATTAGAAATAAAATATTGTGCAATAGCTGCTATAACTGGATATTTACAGATAATTTATATCCACAGATCAAAACTCTACAAAATTAAATCAATGCAGATACAGTTGTTAAAAAAAAATATTTTAACAGTCTGCTTGGTCTCTCATAAGTGCTTTGACAATATACTGTGCACATCCATGACACCAAGAAGAATGTCAAAATATTTTTTAACAACCTCATCCGATTCATTTAATGCATTTGATTTTGTACTTTTGATCTATGGACATAAATTATCTACAAATATCCAGTTATAGCAGCTATTGCACAATATTTTATTTCTAACACTTCTAAATCTTTCATAAGATAGGAAAACCCTACCACCGAAATAAGCCCTGATCACCTCCTTTCCCCATGCTTCACATTCCCCTTTCCAGCCTCCCTGAAAGTCTTTAATTATATCTATTAAAACACACATGATCTTCTAGAAATTTTGAAGTCTCTGACATCCATAACTCATATCGGAAATGATAAAGCAGGCTGAAGAATAGAGAATGGGGATGGATAAGGTCTATTATCAAGGTACCATCCGGGCGTTCACCTGATAGGACTGGAGAAGGTTCTGAAAAATGCCACGATGGCCGATTTCGGAATCGGGACTTGCAACCTTCCAAATGCGGAGGCGCCCGCACCCATCTTCCGTTGAGTCACAGCTGCTTTATCATATGCTTCCGTTGAGAAGCATATTTTATATCTTGCTTAAAATATTGATTACAGGATTCTAAACTTATGTAGTGATGGCATACATGTAACACGAAATATGTACAGCTGAGGACAAAAATGGAAACTTCCTTATTGTTTGGTAAACTTTTTTACCATATTTCTAAAAGTGCCGCAGTTAACAATGTGTTATTAATTTTGAATTAAATTACATATTGGTAAACTTTGCGGGGTATAACCAAGCAACGCAGTCCCCATGCTTACTGAACATCAGGATGAAAACAGTTTTGCCATTCTGCTCTCTTGAGGTTTCTGTGCTCTCTGAGCTAGGAGAGAGAACACTGTTCCTAAAACAGAAAAATGAAATCTATATAAAATTAAACAACTTACTCTACAATAGAAGGTTTTAGCTTTTTGAAAATGTCCATTTCATTCCTTGTCTCCAACTGTACATATTATAAAGAAGAAAAAATCGAAAATTGAAGCTAAAACAATTTTTTTTTTCCAGTCTCAATTCAAAGTGGCAATGTGGCAGTGGCATCAACGTCACGGTGTGAAGATGTGCATGTACTTCAGTGTATGGAAAGAAGTGCACGAGAAAGACCATGCGATAGTCGTACAGAGCCGGAAGAACCGAAAAGTAAAAAAAAAAAAAAAAAAAAAAAAAAAAAAAAAAAAAAACAACACGCAGTTAAGTGATTATGTGGTAAAAACAACACCTGCTTAAAAGGAGAAAATTGATCAACAAGTAGCAAGATATATATATATGTAACAAACTCCACATCCGCAAGTGTTGACACATGCTGAATTCAAGAAGTTGGTGCAACTTTTACGACCAGGTTACGGTCCTCCAACGAGAGTAGATATTGGTGGTTCCGTCCTAGAAAAGTGTATCGTGACGAAGGAAGTGTTTCGAAAAGCTTGATGGTAAGACCGTTACCATGAGTTTGGACGGGTGGTGCAATGTACATAACGAACCTATAGGGTGTATGTAACAGTTAATTGTAACACAGAAGTGTTTCTTTATGAAACAGTAGATACATCAGGTCACCCGCATACTTCGGAATATCTTTATGAACTGGCATCAAAATACATTAAAAAAACTGTGAACAGGAAGCCAAGTGTTTTGTGCGTAGCTTTGTAACTGACAATGCAGCTAATATGGCAAAAATGCGGAAGAAACTACGGGAATCAGAGGATCTTGATGTTCTCACATACGGCTGCTCTGCTCATCTTTTACTTCTGCTGTCTAAGGATCTTGAAGTAGCAGCTGTGAAAGAGCAAGTGATCTCCATCGTTAATTATTTCAGAAACAATCATTTTGCCGCATCAAAATATCGTGAAAAAGGTAGTCAATCACTTCAGATTCCTAGTGAGGTGCGATGGAACACGTTAGTGGAATGCGTAAATTCATATGTAAAAAACTGGTCAATTTTGGTAAAAGTATGTGAAGAACATCGGTCAAAAATAGACAAAACAATGCAGCAGAAAGTGAACAATTTAAATATTAAAAGAAATTCAGAGCATATGGCCCAAATCCTTAAACCGATCTCCGTGGCACTGGACAGAATTCAAAGAAAGAAACAATGATATCAGAAGCTGTAGGAATATGGAAGTCTCCTCACGAGGAATTAAAGGATGTTCTCCAAGACGAGGAAATGAAAAAGAAGTTTGAAACTCGGTACAAGCAAGCACTAACTCCCGCCCATTTCCTGGCCTACCTTTTGGACCCCAAACAGCGTAATTTCAATTTAAGCTTAGTAGTACTTCTCTGTTACCCACGTTAGTAAGGTTTCAAGCAAAGTCCACTCCTTTCTCGAATGTAATGTTCAGTGATCAATTGTTGGAAGGTGTGTCAGTTATCGAGTGGTGGAAATCACAAGAACATATGCTCGATGGTAGTGCAGTGAAAGCAATTATGCAATTGTTTACAGCGTCTGCGGGAGTTGAAAGAATGTTTTCTTCTTTCGGTTTTGTACAAACCAAAATACGGAAACGTTTAGGCATTGAAAAGGCCTCAAAGTTACGTAGTTTTTCTTTTCATTTCTTTTCAAACAATTCAATTCGAAACGCAGGGTCAGTGATAGTGAAATATGTACCTGAAATATGAATGAAGTGAAAGAAACGTGTACGTGTATTTTTTTTTCTTTTTAATTTTGGAAAACTACTTTTTATTTACATTTATATTAGTTACAAAACAGAATATAAAATTATTTCTTATGTCAACTGAAAAGATACTCAAGTGATAAGTTAAAAGAAAAAAAAAAACAATCGTAAAATATAATAGTTCAAAATTGTTTTGTACACTGCTCGCACAAATATTTTATTTCGAAATTTGGAAACTGCACTGCACAGCGAGAAGTCTTTCTATTTCTGTATTTTCTTTATAAATTGTACCTATCTCATAATGAATAACCGTAGAGAAAACATCTTTATTTTTCTATTTACGTCAATAATGGCAGTTTATGTTCTAAAATATGTTAACAATATGTAAATCTGAAAGTAAAGAATTGTGAATATTGAACGCTAAATAGATTCTAGCTTTGTCTTTAAAATTTCGTGTATAAAAAATAAAACGAAATGAACAATCGCACTTGCATTATTAAGAGCCTCTCATTACGTAATGCGGGTGAAGAAGTGACTTTCCGACTTACCGGTCATTGTTATCCTAGAATGGTAACACAATACTGCACTTTGTTCTACTGGAGGAAATAATTTTGATTTATATCACTGATTTTAAAAAAATCAATTGATTTAAATCAAACAACCCTGATCTATCTACCAAAAAAATAGTCCTCTTACATACTTATTCGTGGAACGCTGTTACATATCAAATAGTTCAATACTACACACACACAATACAAGCATACAGATCACTTACCACAATTACATGCCACAAAGCCAAACCGGCTAGTAATCCATGACAAAATGTTGCTAGTAGCTGGAATTTTCTTTGCACAAGTAATGCTATATCCACTGCTGTCATACTGCCTAAAGATGCCTGCATGTCAGGGTGTGAGGTATGCGTTTTCAAGGCCTTTTCTCGTGACTTCGCTACAAAACCTGTCTTCTGTTGTACATATATTTTGGATGTTGGTTGACTTTGTGACTGAGATGTGTCCGGTACAGTTGCATCACCGCTACCGGAAGTGACGTCCTCCCCTGCATCCACCACATCCTCTTGAAGATCTTTGAGTTCGGCGGTGATAACAGTTTGCGGCACAACGGACGGACTATCCACAGACTGCCTACTTTTACGTCTTTTCTTCCTCGCTTCGCTGCCGCTACCACCTGAATCTGTAGCGCCGCTACTACTCAGTTTTCCTTTACTTTGCTTTGGATACGGATGTTTAACCAGACTTTCCTTTCGTTTCTTCGGCACTGGTTTCTCTGGGGTAGAGGTCACTTCATCTGTATTTGATTCAATCTCTTCCGATCGATGACCTTTCTTGACCTTGACCTCTCTCCGTTTTCGACCTTCGCCTTTTCCTTTGTGTTCAGTATCAGTACTTAACTTTCTTTCACTTCTCACGTTGTGTTTACTGCTGTCATCCTCTGAATTGCTTTCGTCAATCTCAACAAAATCACCTGCGTCCGACCTTATAGATCCACCAATACGAATGATTTTTTCGGAATCGCTCCCAATGACGCTGACGTTTCTTTTTGCACCTGTATCTTTCTCCATCCTTCTGACTTACAATCTGTAGACTACCTGTAAATGACACAAGAGGGACAAAAATGAGTGAGCAAAATTGTTACATTCATGAACAACAATAAATAATGTATGCAACCAACTGGTATACAGCCTCCGCAGTGATGTAATCGTTAAGAACAAGTCAGCGTTACGATTCTAGTAATGATCATGAAAGCAAACACCCACCATATTTTTCTATTGTGTTGAATAATGTTTCTGTCAAGTTTGGTGCAGATACGTCTAACACTATGGAAGCAAACTGAATTTTAAAGTAGGTGGGCAACACTGACAACTGGACTGCTTGGGGACGCGGATACCTACAGTACTTTTATATTGTATCGAATAACGTTGATACTAAATGTGATACAAATACGTCCAATGGCATGGAACTAATTTGAAAAAAAATAAATAAATACATAGGTTTGCAACACTGATAACTGGGACGCATGCGGACGAGATTGTGTAGAATGATGGAATTTTGGTACAGATAGGACAAACGGAATGGAAACAATTTGAACCAAAGGATTCTTAAAGAATGGGTTGGCTACACTGAAAGACTGCACCAATCAAGATGGATCCGGCGGCTCTGAGCAAGTTTAGCCAAGGCCTTTCCGACGACACCTCAAGCACCTCTCTACGCCTGGTAGTTCCTGAGATTTAATTTCTGGACACCGATGGACGTGAGTGTAATTATAAGGTACATCTCATTTTTTATAGCTTCGCTATCAACGGACCTAAAAAGGAAGTATTAGAGCACTTAATTAATCAATGGCTTGCTGTATGTAGGATAGTACTTAATTAAATCCTACCATACTAAATGAGTAATATTTGTATGTGTGTAAAAATTTATCATGATAATGGCTCGATCGATCTATATGGGTAAGCTTTACTACAGACGCACTTAAGAGAAAACGAGGATTAATTGATCATGTGACATAATAGCTCCAATGATTCCTGTTCGAGGAACAGCTCCAGTACCAGTTCCGATTCGTAATACCTTGTAATTCTGTACGCAGCAATACGCGAAGCTTTTCGCTCCTTAACCTACGAGCTTCTTCAGACGCACAAAGAGTATTCTAAACACTGGATCTTCGATACTTGAATTTTCTTCATTCCCCTCCATCTTTCCTATAACACTCCCACATTGTACAATAAAAACCTCATTAATTCGAATTTTTGTTACCTAGCGTTCAAACTATAGAGGTCGAAGTTACAGTATAAATACCTATATAAGTTTTAGTACGGTAAACCTTTATAAATCTCAGTTTACGCAGCTGGACGATCTGAGCCGAGCCTCCTTGATGACGTCGCTAACGAGGAATACTAATTAATATCAAATAGTGTACAGTGCAATGTATTCAAAATTGCGCAGTAAGTACAGTCTCTGTAAAAAAAAAACTGTATTATTTTTGTAGTAACACAGTAGAGTACTGAAATACATACATCTGCAATTAGAAAAGCACAGCAGAAAACAGCTCCGTTTCTCTATATCTCGAAGTTCCGTATTAGATCTCCCGAAAACTCGAACCTCGCTAAGTAGAAATATTTGATACCGTCTTTTTCCATTCAGATTCGAGTTACCGGGGTTTCACTGTACTAATTACAACATAATGTTCAATTTTAATTGTAATTACTTTGCCTACGCTTATGTGAGAAATGAAAATCTATCGATATATATTGACTGCCCCGCTGGTCTAGTGGTTACCGTCACTGACTGCTGATCGCGGGGTCTCGGGTGCGATTCCCGGCTCTGCCAAGGGATTCCCCCCCCCCCCCCCTAAGCGAGATGGTCTGTAACGGTGCCCACCCAGAATCTTGATGCAATTGGGAAGCTACTGTGAATAAAAGACAGTGGTGATCACAGTTGAGAGCTTCGGCTCTCCTCTGCCAACGTAGGAGCAGTACAGCAGTAGACCTATTTCTCCCTCCGAGAGAGGCTTCATCCAGTAGTGGAGTTAATATGACTGTGAATATATATATTTTATGATATTCTCCATATGAAAGCTTTGCTTTTATA
>JAGDQP010008333.1:0-63403 GCA_022664845.1 Lepisma saccharinum | reverse complement strand
GGGGGGGGGGGGGGTAACCTCACTTAATGGTAACTGCCGAGTATTCTAGCGAGTTTCCACCGTTCATAGCTGGGATTGAGGGAAATTGAAGGATAACTACATTTCGGATGGCCTCACTCATCCATCTGAGCAGGGTCTAATTTTTGAATCAGATCTGTTCAGGCCTTTAGATGATTTTGGCTCAGGCCGAGTTTGTGATGATGGATGAATTGTGGAATAAAGAAAGTGGGGAAACCCTGAGAAATCCCACGCGCACGGTATTTGTCCACCACAGTATCCGTATTGGCCCACCCCGGGATTGAACCAAGTACCACACATACCAGAGGTGAGAGGTCCACCACAGAGTCACCGTGGATGAGCAGTATCTGACTTGTTGCCCAACCTTCCCAGTGTCACCTGGTCGCCCAGTACACCCACAAATCATCAGACCACAACCGACGAGATAATCATAGTGCTGGTTATTTTTTAATCCTTTATCTTCCTGATTAGCTCTGTCCTGAGGATAACAAGTGCTGTAATGGCGTAGAAGGTGCAGCCTCATCAATTAGTAACCGAGCGACCGTAGTTCAGTTGGTGGAGCTTTGGCTTAGCAATCGGAAGGTTCTGAGACCGACCTCAGCAACCGCCCATCCTGGCAGTTTTTAAATAACTAGGCTCTGGTCAAGTACCAACATCCTTTCCCTCACCCTATAACGACCTGTGCCTGAGATACATAAAGACCATAAATTAGTTCAAATTTATCAATAGTATCCTTCCGCCTCATGGCTGGTATTTCTGTGTTATGAACAGAAATATCATATAATCATTTTTAAAAAAAGGAACAATCTAGTCTGACTTTAACTAACCTATCTTTGGGTAGAAGTCGAGTTTAACCTAGTGCATCAATTAGTGACCGTGGAGGTTAGGTACGGTTATGTATCTTTACACTTTCGTTTGTTTGTTTAAAAATTCTGTAAAGATACATAACCTTACCTAACCTCCACGTTCTCATGGTCATTAATTAAGGAAAAGTCGGGTTTAACCGAGTACTCAGTTAAACTCAACTTCTACCCATCTTTGCTAGATCGTGGCGTTACTTTGTGTACCTGTCCTGAATTTCTTGTGTACGTGTTGAATAGAAAATACAAAAAGCAGTAGTGAAATATTAGTTGTTTAATACTTGTAAGTTGCATGTTATTGTAATATGGTTTGATAAATTCTCAAGGTGTTTGCTTTCCTGTCTGAAATCTAAAAACGTAGGAAAGTAAAAATGGTAAAAAAAATCCTCAGACGTGGAATGAGAAATACTTTTTTTTTTAATTTCTGTTCTCCTGTATTGCATTCAGAAATAGCTATATGTGTATTACAATGTTGTAAAAGTTAACTAATTTTTAAAAATAAACATGGTCCTTCAATAGATTTTGTGTTATGTGTTCCGAACTCCCGTATTACGATTTTTGAGTGCAGTAAAGTACATTTGTGGTGAAGAGTGGGTTTCGCTGTCTTCTTTTTTAATATATCTTAGTAAAAATTGTTGGATATTGAATAGTTTGTAATTACCTGATTTCATTGAGTTGCAGAGAATAAATGTAGCAATATTATATGTATGCATTCAAACATTTCGTATCATTTGCTTATGTATAATGTAGCAATGTAGGAAGTACCTTGCTATCTTGTAATAGTTTTAAATGTTTCTGGAAATGGGAAATAAAGAAGACAGAGACCCGTTCTTAAACTACTTCATGCCACTCAAATTGAAGTTTTTACAGCGATGATGTGTGTTTTTAAGATTATATAAAGTATGGATTTCGTCACATTGGAACCAGAAGGTACTATGTCCACTTTTTGGCAAAATGGAGTTAACACTGCAGTCAAAGACTTCGTAGTGAAGGGCATCAACCCGCAACCCGAAAAGTACTATCTCACAAAACGACCTCCAAGTTGATAAAATATAATGAATTTATACAGATTTTAAATGGAACTTCAAACTTTAAAACTGTTTTTTCTCATAAGTAGTTGAAGTGGACATGGTACCTTCTGGTTCCAAGATGAAGATTTGTTCTGTTGACAGGTTTTAATGTCAATAGGTTATCTTATGATTATCAATGTACGCTTTACAAACCTCGTTCCAACTCCGAGCTAAGAGGAGAGCTCACACCTATGGACAGAATAGGCTTAAAATTCGTAAGTGGATGAGGAAATTTGATGAACCTCGTTATGTCCATTAATATGATTAACTTAAGATTAACTTCACTAGTTGCTCCATGAGATGTAGGTCACCGCAATTTATTTCTGATGTGAAACGTAAGTAGAAAGAGAACAGAATTACTCCCTGGCTTGGTTGGAATTGTCCTATGAACTGACATCAAGCATTGATGAATAACTTTCACATGCGTTTGCAGAGAATACATTTGGATTGTAGTGTACAAGCAGAAAACAGAATTACTTATATTTATTTGTGGTGGGTCATTCATTTTAGCTGGACACTGATCCATTCTTTTATTTAGTTAAATCAAGTGTTTATTTATTTTTCTTAAAAACGATTAATAAATTTCTTTATTAGTTTGTATTAATGCTATATATAAAATCAATGGTATTGTACATCAAGGTACCGAGTGGTTGAAAGTCATAAAGCGAGTTTATAGCTTTTAGTGCCAGTCCTGATGAAGAAACCAACTCTATAAATATACTTTTAATACGTTTAGATGAAAGTATATGGATCTATTAAAAATTAAATTGCTATTCTATTGGTTAACACATCATATTTTTATTAAATACTACACATCTAGTTTGTACTACAATGTGCCTGGTGTTAAGGTAAAGGAGGAAATATTATAACTTGATTTCAAGCAGCCGCCTCTAGGTCTGAAGTGGATATACAGATTTCCTGGAGTTGCTGTTCTGGGCGAAGAAGGTTAAGTATGTGCGTAGAATTTAAACTGGCGATTTAACAAGTAGTTGTGGGATAGTGATGTGGGAATGGAAATTAAATGCTCCATTTGGGTGCCGAAATTTGAACAACTATAGTGGAATGTAAAAGCGGCCACAAGAGCGTAAAAGACGGCCCCAACTTCAGGAAGTAACTCTACCATTCTGTACGTATGTAAAAGTAAATCTGTTAAAAAACATTGAATCTGACTACTAGCCCGCAAGCCTTCGCTTACTCGACATTACTGTTTTGCGATAAGAATTCCGTTTGGCTCGTTTTTGGAAGAGATAACTCTACCGTTCTCTGCAGAAGTGAGATGAGATAAGAAGTGAATTAAAATATTCAATCCCATCATTAACCCACCTTCGTTCACTCGGCATTACTGTTTTTTCGTGAAAAATAACCTTTTGTGCCTTTGCGACGCAAGTGCACGTAAGTGAAAGTATGTAGTGTTAAAACCCTTCGAATTTGATCACTAAATCGGCTTCACTTTTCTCGGCATTGCTTTCTTTACAGTAACAGCACCCGTTAGCTCCGCTTTTGGGTAGCTTTAACATTCTGTATTTAAGTAAAAACTAAAAATTATACAAATTGACTACTAACCCCCCTTTGTTTTCACGTTGCTTTGTGAGTAGTACCCGTCGAGTCTGTCTCTTTAACTTAACTGTACCATTCTCAACATAAATCATGTACCGTTGATAAATCGAATTTGACCGCTTTCGCAGGCTCGGTATATTGTATGGTATTTGGATAGATAAATTTCGAATTTTGGGGACATTTTAGTAACTAATTACTTTGGCCCGTCTCGAGTCCATTAGCTGCTAAGTTTGTGGAATTTACAAACATCAATGCTCCAACCGGGATTTGGAAGCGATTCGAGTTGCTGGCTTGGCGCCTCAACCCACACGACTATCAGGTCGGCCTATGGTATTTGAAACAAACAAAAATAATACTTTTCATTACTGTGTTTTTTTTTGGAGAGTACATAACTCTACAATTCTGTACATTCGTAAAAGCCGGTAGTTTAAAGTAAAACAATCGGACTTTACTACTAACATGCTTTCGTTCACTCTGTATGTATAGAAAGGATCGCGTGTCGATAGTGGAGAAGCACCCATAAAATGCGTTTATTATCGCATCTTTAAGCTGTGAGGTAAGGATGAGGACAAGAACAAATGTAGCATGAGAATGTCTGACGACCACTTACACTATCTGCACGGAGAAAGACGTTACACATAATTAAGAGCAATCAGCAGTAAGGTGTTTTTTTACATTTAACACAAAGGTTGCAACACTGTTCGCACAGTGGTAGTAATGATAGGTTTGCTACACTGTCAGTTTGGTAACTTCTTTCCGGATATGGTAACATTGCTACCATTGGTAACTAATCTCAGTGGATGGAAACATTGATTAACAACAGGTGTTGCGAATTTCCGTCGGTGACAGAGTGGCGCTGCTAGCGTCGAAACTCGATACGTCGAATTAACATGGAGGATGCTCATCTTTCTGTTAAGGGTATATAATCTTTGGTGTATATGACCGCTTTCTCTGTTTGTGATGGTGCGTTGCCGTGTTACAGAAAAAACTTTGCCGTGTCTTGTGGGTCATTCTGGTCGCTTTTCGTTCAATGCATGGTTCAAATTGATCATTTGTTGACGATAGCGAACGGTATTAACTGTTTCACCTGGTTTCAGAATCTCATGATTCACGACACCCTTATGATCCCACCAAATGCACTGCATTGTCTTCTTTCGAACCAAAGCGATTATGTCTTGTAGTCGATGTTGGTGGTTGTCCTGGGTCAGCCCATGATTTTCTGCGTTTTTGATTATCGAAATATATCCATTTTTCGTCTCCAGTAACGATCCGATGCAAAAATGTCTTTATTTCATGCCGAGAAAGCAAAACTTTGCACACCGTTTTTCGCTTTTCCATCTGTCTGTCGTTCAGCTGATGTGGTACCCATTTTCCTGATTTCTGGATCTTTCTCATGGCATGCAGACCATCACAAATGGTTCGATGACCAACAATCAACCTCTCTGCCATTTCTTATTGAGTATGCGTATTGTCTTCGTCCAACAATGCTTGCAATTCGGCATCTTGTGTTCTTTTTCTTCCAAGTCGAAATCACTACTTTTGAATTGTCTAAACCAACGCACACAAGCAAGCGTCTTGCATTGGGACATTGTCACCGTGAGTTTCCGCAAGTATACGACGGTTTTTACTAGCATTTTTCTTTTTGATTGAACTAGAAAAGCAGTACGTGCCGCAGATGCTCCTTATTTGGTTCGAAACTCGACATGTTTATCACACGAAAAATATGACGCGAGCTCAAAATCGTTTAAACATTAATTGTGTTTCGAAAGGTACTGTCATAGCAACAAAATGGCATCAAAGATGAGACTGTAAACCAACCCTTGTTTTCAGCGCCATCTCTTAAAAAAATTAAGAATTATTAACCGACACACCTGGCAGAAGTGGTTTCCTTGTTGTTTAACCTTGAAGAAAGCTCTATTTCCTCGCTTTGTTATTTTTTGTAAGGCCAAGAAGTATCTCTGCAAACTGTTTCCAAAACAGGATTATAACGCGCATGCGTAGTGGCGCGTCGCTCATATTATAAGCTTTATATCTGAACTGTCGAATTTTCTCTCTGCCAAAGAGTACGTCAAGAGGTGTCAGTGTTATATCAAGGGGTACATCAGGAGGTTAGTGGAGTGTCTAGGTGAAATGGTCTGCTAAAGGGTACGTCAACGAGGTAAATGTACTACCAAACGATACGATAGTGAAAAGAAGGTTAGAACCTCTGCTTTAGAATATCGAAAAATCTACTCCTGTTTTAATTTAATCATGATATTGGTAGATCCTTTTACTTTCTTGTTACATTTTAAGAAAACCGTCGTAGAAGTTTATAGATATGATTGTTAAATAAAAAAAACACACTAAAAGCCGGTAACAAGGAAAGAAACAACGTTATTTTGTATTTTTTTCTCGACCATGGAAATGAAATAAGTCAATGTAGAATTTTGATTCTTTTTTCATTCAGTCTACGAAAATACGAAGCCATCATTTTGTGACGTTGTAGAAATATGAATTTAGGAAGGAGGAGGTGTCGATGAAACCACTTACTTGAAGTTCAGAGTCGACTGGAGAAATTCCATTTGTTATTTTCATGTCAATAGAAGAGTACGAAGGAAAATGAAATATCACGAACTGTCGGTATTTCATTCGCATCACCGAGCAACACGTTCATAAAAGGATGAAATCAAGAGAGAGAAAGAAAGAAAGAATGAAAGAGGGAGAGAGAGAGAAAGCTACAGATTTGTACGAAAGAAAGAAATCAAGTTGGAAACGAAGCCAAGAAAATAACTAAGAGAACTGCCATGACAGCTGTAAGAGTGAAGATTTCTGATGTCAAAAACAGGCTCTTCTGAAATCTGGAGATATGGGTGGATAGCGGTCCTCAAAATTCTTAGAAGAAAAATCTGTAATATTAATTTGAAGGATTCACGTCTGTCGTTTATTTTGTCTACAAAAAATTGCTGAATGGTTTTAACAAAAGAAGCTACATACAACAGGGCATTGAATGGAGATGATACTATTACCTTGAAACTTATTTGAAAGCATTTACTTTGTTTCAAAATCTTGATTTCTTTTGACAGTACCTATATCTTTAATGTGTGGGGGCTAGATAATTCCTACGTTCCTCACCTTAAAATCGAGGGCTTTAGTGTATGGTTCCCGGTGGAGGTATATTGAATGTAGTGATTTTGAATTAATTTAAAATTCTGGATTCTATCCTTAAAATGTTAATATCATCTCCATATAACAGAAGGCAATGGATACAAAAAGCTCTTCCTGCCGTAGTCCATTGAATGGAGTGGTTCGGAGCCCACTTTACCAAAAACTGTAGGTCCCAGCCTTAGAATCTCACCAGAAGGACATTAATAACAATTCACTCAAGTATTTATTAAGTATTTTTTACATCCCACCGCACACGTAACATCACCTTCTTGGGATGCAGTTGTGGTTTAGACATCGATAGAGGCGGTTGAGAAAGACGACACACAGTGTTTCGACGGTTTTCGTTCCGGTACAGAACCTCTATTGTCAACTGCAGCAGGTCGCGGCATCATTATTGTCATTATCGGACTCTAAAAGGTAAACACTGTATGATGTGCTTTTTATCGGTTTCCATTTCATCAATATGATACGTTGTACCTGCCTGCTCGTCTACGTTTACTGCCTGTGTCTGCTCTAATGTACCCCAGATTCACACAGTGGCAAGGCCATCTGTCATGTCAGTATCCACTTACCTGTGAAATGCCAAAACAGGTAGAAGTTTTGCATTTATGCAATGGAATAGTTGATAATACTTCGTACAAACAAAAATTATTAGCTTTAAGAGTTTACGAAATATTAGTGAAGATGTAAAGTATAAAAAAAATAAAGGTGAGTCTAACAATGTCGAATCAGTCAATTACTATTACAAGAAGAATCCTTTTTGTGCACTTATGAGCGAAGTATTCAGGAAAAGGTAGATTAAATGATTTATGTGAAGTATAGTGTTTATAGAGAAAAACTTGAACTTCACAAAAGAATTACAAAGGATCATCGGAGACACTCGAAAAGTAGATTTGTAGAAGAATGGAAAATGTCTGGACACGGATGATACTTCAAGAGGAAGTGCTGACGAGAGTAGGCAAGAGACTATAACTAAGGGAATAACGAAAATAAAAAGAAACTGGTTAGGGCATTATTTCTGGAGTGATTGCATACAACTTTCAGCACGAAACTACTAAAGATAATGATTATGAGTTATTTTTCATAGGTTATTCAAATTACTTTACCAACTCATCTACTCTGTTGATATCTACGAATCAAAGAGTGTAATAACGATAGCTAACTTCACCTAACGTGGATAAAAAAGTACGAATTACTGTAGCGCGCTTGGCAGTGACATCTATGGAGAACGTCTAGCATTAAACGCTGACTTGTTTTATCACAAGGTGGCAGCAAGACGAACCTGCTAACCCCTTTTTCTAGACAGAATTAGATTAACAAGCACAAATACGTTAACAGTATCAACTTAGGGCGGGTCCAATGACAACTTCTGAACTGAGTAAAAATACCCTAAAAGAAAGATATTTTTGGCAACAATTTTCATATCGGTATCTGAAGTGAAGGTGAAGAATGTAGTAACAATTCCATTTCATAGACACGTATATAGTATAAAAGTACCATGCGAGAAGATTAACATCCACCTACCCGGCAAGATTCGCCGGCTTTCGCAAGAGTTCGCAAATGACCGAAGATAGATGCTTCATTATTCAGATAAATAAGCAAAGATTTGGCATCATATGGCAGGAGGAATAACTCGACACTGCTGCCCTAAGCAAAAAGCATCCTTTTTTCTTGTTTTGGTTAGCCTTAGAATTTCTTGATCTGTGTTCCGATCGTGATGTAATGTTTAATTTGAATTAAACTTTCCTGGTATTAGTGATCACCTCTAGCGCTCCGTCGGGAACATACCATGCACTTTGTGCGGTTAAACGTTCACTAAAGAGAATGCTGTTTCTTGACTTATAATAACCAGGCTGGAATCTGTGAATTATTACATTGATTCTTTAGTGCTACCACATCGAGACTGACAGTAGGGTAAGAGATGAAAATGTGTAATCATGCTGACATTCGAAACTTTGATTTACATTTTCCAGACTTTATTCTCAGTGACAATAGACGAATGACGGGATGACACCTAACTAGAGAATCTAATTGCGATCGTTGTACTACTTTCCGTGAAATTTATACTCGCTGATGTACGTCATTTCTCAGATATGAAATAGATTCAGGGGCCACGGTGGCTCAGTTGGTAGAGCGCTCACCTCTGGTTCTAGGGGTCGTCGGATCGATCCCTGCTAATGCCATGTGGGCTTTGTGGTGGACAAACACCGTGTGCGTGGGTTTTCTCGGGGCGCTCCTGTTTCCTCCCACTTTCTTTATTCCACCAATTCATCCCATCATCATCCATATGGCCTGAGCCATAGTTGCCTAAAGGCCTTAAAATGAAAACAATTCGATTCAATGAAATAGATTCACAAGCTATAATGGTCTATTTACAAGAGAGATTAGAAGCTGTTTTTTTACCATAGACACAATTTCCTGTCTAAGGAACCTGTGTATAAATATGTAGTACCACATATAAACGTTTCCTAAGTACGAGTCATAATTTTGCTGAACTCGTCAACACTTGTGGATTTTTATGGGTGTTGGTCCTCCATCAAAGGAATCAACATTTCTTAAAATACCTCCAATAATTATTTCCAGTGAATATCCACATCTGTCTGTTGAGACAAGTTTATAACGTTGCCATTAGCGTAGTTAGAATTCCAATTCCAATATCGCTATGCCACTCTAATTAGCTAACAATAAAATATATTTAATTCATGCAAGGTAGAGACCCAATATGGCCTACCTAAGCTTTGAAATTAGTTGCCTCCAATCAATGTTCACAACACTGGCGACTCTTCTACTGGTTTCTGTTTCAAACACTGTTTATGCATATTCAACATACACAATTACTGCCATCTGTTGAATTTAACCCGTATTATAACAAATAAAGCGAATATTGAATCGTCGTACCTTAAGGTACTACGTATATCAAAACTACGACATGTCTGGATTTGCACAAATTTTATATGACCAAAATTTCTCGGCCCAGCATCAAGTACAATGGGGTCATTGAGGAAGAAGAGATAGAGAATGTACCCCGGGTGGCAGATTATAAACGGTACTAAAAGTAATATGGCCTGGATTTAGTTAGTAAATGTTTGCTAATAAAGTAATCCAATAATGAGGTAATTCCAAATGGCAAATATTACTTCTTGTCGCAAGAGGCTGCTAAATAGTCTAGGTGCCACATATACCAAAAATCAGATACTTAAGGCTGTAGATCACCCCCGCCATCTTGGTACGCACTTTCCATTGATTAACATGGGAATTGTTTTACTAGTTTTATACTTTTCAGGAGTATAGTTTTAACTTCTGTTTTCGCATAGTTTATTGTCATGCTCTCTTTTACTCATGCTACTTTATAGAAATGCAATATTTTACACAGGAACAGTATAATTTCCCTTTAACATATTGTGATTTATATAGCAAACTATTAATAATACATTATAATTATATATTTGGAGAAACTTCACAAACCAAAACTATAAAAGATTCAAAATAACCACCAAGACAAATTTTGTGAAAGCAGAACTTAAATATTCTACATCCGAGAGGGATAAAATGAGTAAAACAATTCCCGTGTAAATTAATGGAAGGTACGTACCAAGATGGCGGGGGTGATCTACAGCGACGTTGGTATGTGTTTGCTTTTGTATTGCCTCACCTTTAATTATAGCACAGCAATGAATGAATTCTTGTTAATCGTAATAAACTGAAGAAGACATCTTTATAAACATGAATGGCCTATCCAGGCACCCGAACTCACCAGGTGCCATGAATCGAAATTAAGAAATGCTGTTTTAACTAGAAATATATAAATTGCAGAATAGATCCAAACAAATATGTTAAGCTTATGTGCGTATGATTTTTTTTATACAGCACCTACTAATTATTCTTTCGGTAGGAAAGGAAAATTTTAAATGTAGGGAAATAAACCAAAACGTTTGCCTTTCTTTACCAAGGTTATTAATTAGAACATTGCCAACAGTAAGTATGATTCATAGTGACTAAAAGTGATAGTTTATTTTACATTTTACTGTAGTAAATAAAATCAGTTTTCTAGTTTTCGTTTGTAGAATTAGTATAATAAAATTCAGAATACAATACCATAATGTAGAATGAAGAGATCGAAAAAAAAAGCCCATTCAAATATTATTTCCTTCAAACTTATTTAATATTTGACAAAAAAAGAAATTTGATCTACAGCAGGAGAGTCACAAGCACAAAATCTTGACCAAGGTATCGCTTCTATCTTAAATCGGCAAATGCTTTGCTTAGTACATTTCTTGAATGCAAATGGATAAGGAAAATCTTTGGGAAGTTGTTCAGTAAATATGCGAGGTGTCCATCCCATTGCTGTTTTTTTTATATCCATGAAGACTGGGATGCAGTGTTTCTCGTCCTTCATCTAAAAGGTGATACCATCCATAACTTTGAAGATAAGCTCTTTTAACAGTAAGTCTGATACTTGAAGAAGTTGGAGGTAGTTTTGAGAAGTCAAGTTTCTTCATTTGGTGATATTTGGTATTTCATTCATAGTTTTGATTGTTACGTTCTTGTTAAATATTCTTCTGCTTCACTCATCATACTTTCAGTTAGTTCTTTCTTACCAAAATCTTCCAATAGATGGTACTAGTTATGTTTGGTACCCACTTTACTAGTGGTATCACAACCACTAAGAGCGCGTATTGCTGGAAGGATTTCAGCCACGTAAGCGTAGAGGTCACCACACAATTTATGAATAGGAATGAATCTTGTTGTCTGTCCTTGTCCAGATAGTAATCACGAAGTTACAATCAGTAATAAACAATTAAAACGACTTAATCCAACATTATGGAGAGAAAATAACGTTTTGTTATCCAAAAGATAAATAAAGATCTCAGCTTGTTTATGGTTCTTGTACGAATGTATCGAAAACGGTTGATAAGATTTGGAGTATTGATGTCATAGAAGAATGTGCCCAGCAAGTAAGAACGGAAATTCACGAACATGACTTTCAACTTGAAGGTAAAATCTGTGATACACAAGATATCGAGAAGAGTCTTGAGTATTTTGAAAAGAACAGACCAAAAACTTGGGACGGTTTCTTTGACACAATGATGGTATCGGAGAACATAAAAGATAAGAAGAGGAAACGTGATACACTTTTCCAGATTATGTACTTCGTGTATCACGAAGGGAGGAAAAAGACACCTTTCGAATTATGTGCAGCTCAATCGATACATGAAACATGTAAGTCTAAGACAATGATAACATACTTTAATCGCCATGGACTCTGCGTAAGGTATGACACACTTCAAAGATTGAATCATAATTTTGCCTCTTGGTTATTTAAATTATCCAAAAATTGTCGTGTTCCATTGCACTCAAAAACTGTGAATCATATACCAGTTCGAGCATCAATGGATAACTTTGACTATGAGGAAAACAGAGCATCTGGGATCGGTGGTTCTCATGACACAGTATTGGTTTTATTTCAAGATGAAATTCCTGAAATTGGAACGATTCCACCAAAGACTAACATTTCTCTTAGTTATTGTCAAAAGAAATTGAACGATCTTCTTTCTTGTCAGATGCTGATACCATTCAAGAGGCCAAAGGTCCGAGGAGGAATAGATTCTACATTCATTCCTTGCAATGCATCTCACCAAAATGAAGTATCTACTTCAGCAATGAAGGATGATCGTGTATGGTATTTAGCACCATTTTTAACAGAAATCAACATGCCAAACCAAGGATTTTCAGAACATGTTAGAATACCTTCATGGAGTTCCTTCAACTCACTGATTACAGAAAGAAATTTGCCAAGAACTTACTATGTGTGTGCTTCAATTCTTCCTCACCGTGCAACCAACGTTTGTTTCTAAATAGTAGATCTCAAAGTAAGTGGAAGAGAAGAACTTAAATCAAGCCTTGAAGAAGCTGACGATAGACTGTTTTTACATATCAACCACGCAATAAAGAACTCACACATATCAAGTGTGTTAGTGACATCATGTGACACGGATGTATTAGTTTGTGCATGTGTCTAAAATACAAGTTGTAAAGGAAATGTGGATGCACTCGGTGTTTATAAATAGACATAACTCAGAGAATTCGTATCCTTTCTGGAAAAAATCCAGCTGCTCTATTAACTTTTGAAACCCAGATGTCACCTTGCTATTGTTGATCAGTGATTCATCTCCCTCGACACTTCTTGCATATTTGAGTAGAAATGCACTCATGCACTGAGTATGATACAGAACATCAGCAGCAAAAACACTACTCTCGTGATTTGGAGTACTGGTTCTAGCGAAAACTTTGTCTTGAAAATGTCTGGTTGACAACAAAAATTTTATTTCTCTATCTCTTTCATGTATCCTAAATAACTTCGCATCACCTTTGTATTTCTTATTACCGTAAACAACACATTTTATCACTTGCAGATAACTTTCGAATACAATTTTTCTTTCCCATACTTTCACTGTTTTTATTTTTGTCTTTTTCACTTGTCTTTTGAACGTCTTTAGTTCGTTTAGCCTTCAAATAGTACCTTCTATAGCAGTCCATATGATAAAAAAACTTCCCCCTCTTCTTCCAACCTAAGTAAAATAACATCAATTTTATGCTTTCGTGAGGCTTCAGTTAACACAGAACGACCATTTTCAGTACCATAAACTCTTTGTCCTTTTCGATAAGTTTGACAGATAATACATAATTTTGGATCAAATTCACTTGTTTTCTTTTTCTTCCGAACTGAAGCTAGTTGAACTCCTTCCATCCTTTTTGGTGTTTGAAATTATGTAGAGTAAGATTCCGTAATCTGCAATTTAAAGAAATGAATATTAAAATATTGAAAGTTCAATTCAATACATATGTTATCTACTACTAGAAACAATTTTAAACTTCAGTCATCATATATAGGCCTACATTTAAAAACATAAGGCAGGATAGGTTCCTGGGTAAGCTCTTCGTGTTTATAAACATGTTTTCTTCAGTTATTGACGATTAACAAGAATTCATTGCTGTGCTATAATTAAAAGTGGAGTAATACAAAAGTAAGTGATTCTTTTTCTAAAGAACTACGATACAGTTACACTTCAAAATAATATACTGTCATATTTATAATAGACAAAGGTTCAGATAAGAACCATTTTTCTAACAATTCGACTGTCCCAATTCCCATTGGGACTTGAGGGACGAAAATATATTAAAAAAACTACGACTTTCTTTTTAAATATCAATTTTACCCCATGTTCCCCTACTGGTTTTGGTAAGTTACTGAATTGAACTGTATACAAATTAATTCTATGGTTCATTGCGATTACAACAAGGGGCCATTCATTTGTCTACTGTAATTACAATTTGTGTAATGAAACAATTAAGAAATAATAGACATTTAAATATGAGTGCGCCGGGCGGCCATCTTGTCAGCCATATTTCTCGAAATCTCCCCATATGCGGAAAAGCGTACCCAAGCTAAAATTATACTTAGGCATCAATAAAACATGATCTGAAGTCCAATTCTTTATATGCCATTGTGCCAACGACACCCCCTCTGTGACCCCTGCAGTAAAAGTAAAGAAGTTAAATCTGAATGTAAAGATCTCAAAGATGTATTCCTTTATTACTGTAAAGATAGCCAGAAATCACCAAACGTATCGTTTAAGTCGCTAAAGTAACAAAAGAAGTCTACACTGTCATATTATAATACTCATGGAACTCTGTTACTAACACTATTAGAAATTACTGAAGTCGAAGCGCACAAATTAGATCAAATCTCAATTTCTCGTATGAAAATATCGTTTCTTGATATAGGTCAATTAAATAAATAGTATGAAGTTTGCAGCCTTATTATTATGTGTGTGACTGTATGTGTATGATTGGGATAATAGTAGTTTACTAACCTTAATCCTGCGGGACACACACACACACACACACACACACAGAGAGAGAGAGAGAGAGAGAGAGAGAGAGAGAGAGTTCATTGTTGTGCAAAGTGGATTGAAGAAAATTGCATTGATCGTGCGGAAATGTTCCCTGATTTAATACTTCTTAAAAAGACCTCATCTTTTCTTATCTCAATAACATCATCGACAAAACTTCTTCTTTGGAAGAAAGTCTAGACTAGACAACCGTTTTCTTGAAAAGATTTTGAACGAGCGATCATTACGTGCTTTTATATATAGCTTATGAAATCTGTAATCTTCTTCCTGACGAGGTGAAAGTTTCACGACTGAAGCTCATTTCACATGCTTGAAATTGTCTGGCAGGAAAATGTTTCCGAACTTTTTCATAATGTGTGTGTGAAGTACCAGGACGGATTTAAGTGAGATTATATATATATTTCAATAGCGTAAACTTATATATTTTTATGTATGTGGAATGTAATAATAACATACTAACTCTTCCTTTAAAACGATAAGCAGTTTTTAAATATTAACATGTTTGCTCATAAAATGTAGATGATTTTAAGGTACTGCATTGATCTTTATAGAAGCATTTATTTTCTGTATTAAAAGTTTAATTTTTGTATTTTTGACTGTTACAATATTACTTTCGTTTTTCTGTTTAAAGAGTGGAAAACGCTTTCATTTTAAACTTTTCACTGAAATTAAACTTGAAAGATATTTTCTTTAAAATTAAACAAATACTAACACGGTCCTTTTATCACGTTCACTACATTGATTTCCAATAACTGACGTAAAAGAGAAAATTTAACTCAATATCCAGAAACTTTATTAAATGTGAGAGATAGAGCTGAAGTGGGTCACGAGGTTAGTCGGGTCACGTTTTACACCGTGTCTATGTTTGGGACCCGGATTGACCGGTGACCCGATTTCGATTCGGTGCCCTGGAAGGCAGGGCAAAGATTTTATTTATTTTTCCGTATTATACACCATTGTGTTTGAACAGTGTTTCCTTCAGGGGTGGCTGAGACAGAGGTTTTATTCCCAGAGCATTAAAAATTCGACTCCGAAAAGTTGTCAATAATAATAACATATGGAAATAGTCTCATACCCCCCGGGGAAATGACAAAAATACCCCCCAAAGATGTGGAAATAACCGCCGATAGAGGTAGTCGCGTGGTCTAATGCGTTAGTCAGTATTCGATCATTGACTTGCTGGATCACAAAGTCAGTCTTGTCTTTTGGGTAATGACTGGGTCAGGCAGGGTGTCAAGTTTTGGACCTGATCACCTATGGAAGGGGAGGGGGGAAATTTCAGAGGTTTCAGCTCTGGTGGGAAATAAATTCGAAAGATTAGAGAAAAGAGGTTGCTCGAATTTCAATAAGATTCAGAAAGCAACATTAAAATTATACTTTTAGTCACGAAAATCAAGGATAAAAGTTCTCACAGAAGAAGACACACACTATTTGTAACGTTTTCGAACTACAAGACTTTCCAATTTTAACCGAGAATTTGTTGGTGTTAAAACGTAAGGAGTAACTGGAAGCAGGATGAAACAGTCTTTGTTAGTATTGCGTGGTAGCCATTGTGCAGATGATCTATGCGCAGCAGTATATACAAACATGGCGGAAAGTAGTATGTCTGTTGTTGTGAAGCAGTTGTGTTTTATTAAATTTGTATTGAAGCAAAAAGTAAAGCCACTTGAAAATTGTAGTGAAGCAAAACGTGAAACAACTTGAAATTTGTTGTGAAGCCAAAAGTGAAGCCACTTGAAATTTGTAGTGAAGCAAAAGGAGATAAAGCAACTTGAAATTTGCAGTGAAGTAAAAGATGAAACCATTTGAAAATTTGTAGTGAAGCAAAACGTGAAGGCACTTGAAATTTATAGTGAAAAAAAAGGTGAAGCGACTTGAAATTTGTAGTGAAGAAAAAGGTGAAGCGACTTGAAATTTGAAGTGAAGCAAAAGATGAAGCAACTTGAAATTTGTAGTGAAGAAAGAGGTGAAGCGACTTGAAATTTGTAGTGAAGCAAAAGGTGGAGAAACTTGAAATTTGCTGTGAAGAAAGAGGTGAAACGACTTAAAAATTTGCGAAGAGTGGAAGTACAAACGCTGTCACAGGCGCGCGTGTGTGAATGATGTGAACAGTTTGGGAAAGGACGAGAGGTAACCGTCGGCCGATAAGGTTTTGGAAACTACCTTCCGGGACATGAAAAGAATGATCAACGGGAACACTGACAACAGGAGTGCTTGGGAACAAAGACACGTACAGTATTTTTCTACTGTGTTGAATAATGTTTATGCTAATTTTGGTGCAGATAGGTCTAACGGAATAGAAGCAATCTGAACAATTGAATTTTTAAAAGTTGGATTGGAAACACTGACCAACAGCACCAATCAAGAGAGCTACCTCTTGCCAACATCTTTCCAACGACTCCTCCAGTATCTCTCTACACCTCAAGCGAGTGCTATGAGTTTTCAGTGATGCAATCAACCAAAAAGATGTCTATTTAATTGTTGAGGAAAGCAAAGGAATTGTATTGAGGGATATTTAATTTATTGTTATTATTCATGTATAATTCTTTGAAGAATTATAATTATTTGCTACTTAGTTACAGTTTGATATAATATAATTGCAATTTAGAGGTTTTCAAATCTATAAATGAATATGTTCTTTAGTTAAATTGATTCGGATTATCTTGAAAGCTGTTTGCTGCAAAAGCAACAGTCAAACGGTGACCATGCAGCTACAAGAAGTAAGATAGCAAATACAGTAATATTATGTACACGCCAATGTATTTTACACAGGCTAGCCTGCTGACATTGCAAAGATTAATGAAATAAGTAGCTTTAACTTTCACATACTAGTATTAGATAAGCAATAGATTAGAAAGAAAATCTAGGCTTGTCCTGGCAAGCATTGCAGCAACTTTGAGTGCATCATGGGAAGAATTCTGTACACAAATGTAGGTGTGCGTAGCAAGGGCGTCGGCAGGGAGGGGCAAGGAGAGGCATTTACCCCCCCCCCCCATGGATTTCAGATTTTATATCTCTACTATTCAATTTTCATATATTTGGTGTATGTTTTTATGCTTTTCACTGCATGCATTCCATAAGAAGCTACTGAAGATTCTTCCGTTACATTCCCTGAAGTATATTCATTTCAATGTATGTAATCACAAATACGCCAATTTATACCTACTAAACAAACTTTGTAAAAACATCGAAAGTAAAAAAAAACACGAATGCTATTATTGTACTCTTATTTCTTTTAAACGTACTCTTTTTTATGAAGTTGAAACATTTTCTCTAGAAAGTCAATAATTTTTCATTTCTCTCTCTCTCTCTCTCTCTCTCTCTCTCTCTCTCTCACACACACACACACACATTTAAAAAGCAAGAATAAGCCAATCGTAATATACACATTCTTTTAAAGTAATAATTTTCGTATCCTCATCTTATGATGCCTTGCTATTCACACATCCTATTTGTAATTTCTTAAAGTACAGAACAAATCAAGAAAAATACTGAAATTTTGAAAAGTGACTCATCTAAAATTAACTGTTTCATATTTTGAAGCTAATTATTTTAGTCGAGATATTTGAAGGTCACAAACTTAAGATGGCATAGCCCAGGACTTCAAATTTCTCATCAATCAAAAATATTTTCAAATTATGGATTACTTCATTTGATAGATATTCTTAAAAATTATCCAACCCATTTTCTGAAATGTCATTTGTTGATTGTTCATTATTTAAAAATAAATTATTTTGACACTGATTACCAAGGGCTCTCAAAGCAAATCTGGATTTGAATTTTCCAAATGCTTTTGGCTGTAGCCGAATGGATGATGCTGGGAGAATGCAGAACATAAAACTTACGTAACAAACCTTTTCTTCGATAGGAGTTCTTGCATATAAATGATCTATTAATGTTTGTTAAAATACGTTATTTCTGTAAACTTCGACATCCAACACACGATTTGATGAAAGTGCTGTTTTTAATTTTCCTGAATTATTGAAAGTCCTCTATGTCTGACAATGTTATGCCATCTCGGTTTTTGTGACTTTAAATTATCTAACAGCCACTGATCACAGCACATTAATTTTCATTGATATTAACAAAGAGTTCTAACATGCCAGGCATTTGATGATCCTGAATATTCAAAGATATTGGATATTTTAGTGTCCGGCGTCACTGTTAGAAAATTTTGTACTGTTTTGAGTTCAGATTTCATTAATTTGAAAATTATGATAATTTCAATTTTATTTTGTGTTTGAAATTATTTTATATCGTTCAGCAAACTATTAGAATTTCTCCCCTAGAAAGTAGGAAGGAAATAAGGTTTCAGGGAAGTATCTATAAGTACCTGGGAATTTCCAACTTTCCATAAATGCTGAATTTGGTACACTGCAGAAATTGGCTGTGTTAATTAAACACATTTTGGTGTCCCGAGGTGACCACCACTTTTTGTTAACACCTTTTGTTGTGTGATTTTGGTGATTCAATACTACGATAGTGATAGTATTTTGTTGAATCAGCATTAAAAATACACCCATTATGTTCAATCACCAAAATAAAAAACGTTTTTTTGTGTTGATTTAACACAAACAAGTGATGGTCTCCCTGGAACACCAGACAGCTGTTGTTTGGACATTACAAACGATAGTGGTACTGGAAGCAGAATACCCTAACTTACTAGAAAAGGTTTAATAAAATAGTACCCCCATAAATTAACTTTGTCTTATCTTAAGAAAATAGTAACACACACACACATGTATATATATATATATATATATATATATATATATATATAAAATGCTCTCTTAATATTGCCCTCCTTTGGGAAAATTCCTGGCGATGCTGTTGGTGCGTAGGATATACTGTAGTTAGTGGTTCCAGTTGAAGGATAAATATGTCAGGTCAGACATGAATACGCCGTTTTTTCTGTTTGCAGCAGACCTGAGAATTAAGGACATTCCTTTCTGCGGGTCTTCTGTCGCGTATAAAATCTAATGTTCAAAACAATGCTTATTTTTTAATACACAATACCAGAGATGTAAGTGTTACTCCTGCAAATACGGAAGATTAGCTTACATTTTCTTCAAAATAGGTGCTGTATTTGTTTAGCACTCAACCTTTTCTATCTCTAGATATTGAACGATTTTTTTCTGAAACCAGTGTGGTACATGGCACCCACAATGCTCAGGCTATGTACATAAATCGTATAAAGACTTCAGGATTGGATTTAGAAACCTTGATTTCGAGGGCTTACAGGTAGAGGGGCGTAAGTGGAGAAGTATATTATGAGAAATTGAGGAGAAACAGCTTGCGCCCCTCTGCCTTAATAGGAGAGGGAACAAAGTGGTGTGAGAAACTCAAATTCATGTATATTTTAGATACGCCCAACTGCCTCTAAGCAATCGATTTATCTCGCCGTTTTTAAACCTCATAAGGTTCTATATCTAACCTTCAATTATGATACTTTTAGATTCTATACACTCAGCCTGTATGGCACACTAGCGCCTAAGCAAAAGCAGGTAAAAGGAAACTGACTTCAGATTTTGAGTCAATGATATTAATAGAGTACTGTATATTTATTTATTTATTTATTTAGACAGTTTTAATAATTTATTTATTAATAAAAAATAAAGAGAAAAAAGTTAAACTATTAATATATATATATATATATATCTTTGTCTTCCTTTCCTTCTCGTTTTCTAGTCACCCTATCCCACTTGTCCTTTATATGCTAGGTCAGTTTCTCAAGCATCTGCAGTCAATTGTAGTTTAGGGTTTTCCCCTTTCTCTCGATCAAAATACGAAAGATGAGAATTCACTGGGAGATGGTGTTTCAAAAGCAGAAGCACGTAGATCGCTGGCTGCGACAGGGACAATCCACCGTCAGCTACATGAATTATTGAATTACTCAACCCGGAACTAACTTATCACCAGTTTTGTCTCGTTCTGTCCGCTTTATCCTCTCCAATTTCCAGCTATTACGTGATTCCACTTTTCGTGTGTAAACACACACACACATTCAGGAGTGTGTCTATACGCAGCGCTAGACATAGTTTATCTGTTTCTCTTTGTTATCTTTTAAGATAAATTGAAAATGTTAAGAACCGCGAAAACCCAAAAGTTTTAGAAGTACAAGGTCACGTAACAAGAAGAAGCAATTTAATTATTATTTTTTTCGGTTCATGTTTCTTCTGAGGCTTCACACTGACCTTCTGTAAGAATTTTCTTGTCTTGGTGAAACGAAGTATACGTCTCGTATATTCTATCGTGGTTAGGAAGCCAGAGGGGAAAGATACCGTTAGGAAGATATTATTATCAACATACTTGTAACATTTAAAGTTGTCTTCTGACCCAACTCATTTTATTTTTTTGTTTTTCTTTCAGGTGAGTCAACAGAGGTGAATTTAAATAGTGGGTAATAGTGGAAAACACAAGACACAACGCATGTAAGTACTGATCATATATATTATGGACAAAGATCTCAAAATAGGAGATGCATTGACAGTTATGTTTTCTAAACGCTTGTTTTTTGTTCTGTAGTGAGTATAGGTATACCAGAAATGTGTGCATCTCTATAATATGACCCTTTAGAGCTCAATTTTGAACTGGCTTTGTTTGTCATGGTTTTTAAAAGATGACCCTGAGGTTTAAAATGATTCTTGAACTTACTTTAGGAGATAATTTGAATGATCAAAACAAAACTCTGTAGTTGACTGGAAATACCATTTCAAGGTTGTTTCACGCATAACATAACAACGTATCGTATCTATGTTGTGTTACATTTCTATCAAGTTCGTTTCAAATACTCACAACTGATAGATCAAAGTGTTAAACTTGGATCATTTAATTTATACATTTCCTTATCTGCGTGCATTTTAGAGTAACGAGATCAAAATCATCCCACGAAACTCTCTGGCTAAGTATTGTATAATTATTATAGTACATTGCAGAAAAAATCCGCCTAGAAATAACTTGTACAATGACGATTAAGACATGTAGCGGAATGCTTTGTGTTGAACGCAGCGATTACTACCAGTTAAGGGCAACCCGTACCTCATAATTTTATTTGGTACTTCCAATACCATTCAATTCTGTGATAAAGTTTACATAAGTACTTATGTTCTGAGCTGCTCCATTATAATCACATCATGTAACTTGCGTGTTTTGCCTTTGCATTCGATATGCTCAGTAAGCTGAGGTCAAGTATGACTGCATCAAGTATGAAAAATAGTTACGAAGGAAATCAAGTTCTCCCTCACTCTGTCTATTTCCCGGACTTAGAACCAACAGACTACCATGTATCTAAGTCACTTCCTCAAGATTGTGCAGAAAGTGCCCTCTGCATGTTCGTTGTCTCACGGGATACTCAGTTCTTCGAAAATGGGATTGAGAGACTTGTGAATCTTTGGTTGGCATGAAGCCGCAGATTATTGTAAAGGGAACAGGATGTTTACTCCATTCCAAAACTAGTGTGAGGTACTAAACCGGCTCAGATAGCATGCCATCTTGTAACAAGATCGTCAGTCACTTGGTTAGAGCTTGTTAAACTTGGTATTAGGTTGCACGTGATAAGCAAGCGTGAAACAAACTTATTGGAACTACACAAGTGGTGTGTTTGAACACACTTGTTACTGGTTGTTCCAAGTAGCCTAATTCAAGCTCAATGAAACAATCAGATATGCGAGGAAGCTTGTTAAAGTTGAAATCTATTTCAATTTTGTTTCGTTGTATTTCCGCTGTCGTTTCAGTGCGATGAAGTCCTATAACGTATCACGAATCTATCGTCGTAAGCTAATTTTAGCTAGCTCCACCCTTTTACTATGACCATCTCTTGCGAATGTGATGAATTAAGTATAAATAACGTTTGGAAAGCGAACAAGGACGAGTGGTTCCGTGGTATAGAGACTACAGCATCGTACTGGAGTGCTAATGGTACTCGGTTCAATCCTCCCCAGTTTTTAAGTTTTTTTTAACAAGAACGTTATTTATTCTTTCTTGTTCTATCAAGGCTATTCTTGTGTACTAGGCTACTTGATTAAACCTTGTTTAAACGTTTTTGGCTTGAGTTGCTAAGCTTACATTACGTTGTTACAGTTGTCAAAGGAAACTGAATTCAGTTTTGAGACAAGTCCAAACTGATCTATGGGAGTAATAGTGTGAGGTACGAAAAAATGATATTTATATGAATAGAAAAGACATTTATTCGTCTATTAGGCACATACAAGTTGTGACGTGTGACATAAGACTCATCCGTGCCTCTATACACGAGACAGGATGACATTTAATTTTAAAAATTGCGTACAATTAACATTACATAATGAGTCATCACTTAAATAATAATTGACAGGCTAAATAACCCTTATTTATCAACAAACTGAAAAGCTCAAATTTAAATTATTTATATTTGCTTGCAAACTGAAATCTTTCAACGAAGCTGGATATTTCTAGAGAAGCGGATCCATTTATATATGCCAATGGACTAATAATTACTTCATCTTATTATAATTAGGAGGTTTTGTAAGAAATAAAAATTGATAACTTTTCACAAGACTGTCATTTATTTGTATGAAAATGATCAGAAAACGAGAAATTGATGAACGTAATTTAGATATGGAGAAGAGAGGAATGCAGAAAGATCTTTAGAAACGACAGCGAACGATTACTGAAAAGGAAAATAAACTGAACACCTGGGAAATAAGCCATAAAAAGAATTGAAAATTCAATTTTCGTTTTATTCTTCGGCTTTTTTTTCTTTCTTTTCGAAATCGAGGTTAACATTAGATTTTACGAGAATGGTTAACCGGAGAGTGGCGTGGGGAGGGGGGTTAGTCACGTTGAACCTAGACAAAAGAAAATCAACATTCAAAAACCAAAAAGAGGGAACCTTTTTTTGAAATTCACTCCGTTTTTCTTATTCTCAATTTTTTTTTATTGGACGATCCAGTTACCAAAAAAAAGAAGAAGAAGAAGAAGGGAGAGAGAAGGAAAAATGTATAAAGGTAGTCTTTTCTAAGCTCAGTTCATTGTTGAGGCCTGGGTCGTAGAATGAAGTAACAAAGTAGAAAGGAGATTGTTTGTGTTCTGCAGGGAAAAAAAATCCCCCCCCCCTTCTTCCACAGAAAAGAGAAAGAGTGGAAAAATTATGTCCAGCGGGATTCGAATTCGAACAAAAAAAAACTTGACAATATAATGGTACTCTGCTGCGAGGATACAAACGTAACCTAACGAGAAGAAATTGTGGTCGGAGGACATAGTGAGTATGGGGATAACGTTTCCATTCTTCTGCAACTCACCATTGAAACCTCGTAATAATGGTAGAGAAAACGTAATTTCTTTCCTTTTCTTCTACGTTCGATCTATTCTCTCTCTCTTTTTTACCCTTCTTCTCATTGGCAATAGTATCCCTTTGAGATTGCTTCTGTCTGTGCTGTTAATGATGTCTCCGTGAAATTTCCTTTTGTCATATGCGTCACGTAAGGGGACAGTATTCGTGAAAATTGTAGCGGTACTTTATGGGTGGAGAAGAAAGATAAAGAAGACACCAAAACAAAGAGAGATGTCCAATTTGTAGAGAAAAAAAAAACGAATGGAACCAATATTTGAACGGAAACATGGACTAAAATAATTTCACAATGGACTCTCTTTTTATTCTCATCTCTGTCTTAACAGACACATTCTTGGTCTTTTAATTTTTTTTTAGATTGTCTTATTCGTTCACAGTTCTAATAATTGTGTTTTTGTACTTGTATTAACTGTTTTGGATCAGGGATTCTGCCAGATTCCCCCAATTGACGTGTCATCCCTAAATTCTAGTGCACAGCTCTAACTTTAAAATTTTAACCTTCAAAACCCTTTTTAAAAACTGCTAAGTCCCTCACCCCTACGTAAGTTTAACTTTGCAACCCCCAAAATTAGAAATCTAGACAGATTCTCAGGTTTGGATATGACTTAGATTTTTGTGGATTCAAAAGGGTTTTGGTTGTACGCAGCATACGGAGAATTCTATGCAATGATCTGAAGTTTCATCTCTATAAAATTCAAATTACCCATGCAATACATGAAGGTGACTATGGTAACAAGGTAAATTTGTGTGAAACTCTCCTGTAGTTAAGTAACGAAAGACCAAACTTTGTGCATAATTTACTGATGAACGATGAGGCGCACTTCCATTTATCAGATTTTGTGAACAAGAAAAATTTCCGATACTAGTCTTCCAACAACCCGAAAGACATTCATCAACGGCCACTACACAGTGCCAAAGTGACAGTATGGTGAGCCATATCTTCACTTGGAGTTATCGGCCCATATTTTTCTGAAGATGAGAATGAAATGGTTGTCACTGTTACGAGACCACGTTACGTCCAAATGTTAGAAAACTTCCTTCCTTCTGTGTCTGCCAGTTAACGACGAAACGTTTTTCCAACAAGATGGGGCTACATGCCATACCGCTTGTGCTTCAATAGCAGTTGTGAAGAACCTATTTCCAAAACACGTTATCTCCAGATTAGGGGACATCCTATGGCCGGTCAGATCACCTGATCTTTGAGCATGTGTTTTCTTTCTTTGGAGATATCTGAAATCCAAAGTCTTTAAAGCCCCTGCACCCCAAACAATTCCAGACTTGAAACGTCGCATTCAGGAAGAAGTTGAAAGAATCCCCCTAGATATGCTGCAAAGAGTAATGGGTGACCTTAGCAAGAGACTTCATGAGTGTGTACAGCGAAATGGCCGTCATCTCCAAGATGTATTTTTTGGACAGTAAATTTTTGCTGCAACACTCTTTTCTTTGTTTTGTGCAACACTGTTTTTTTATGTTGTGACTTCAATTCACAAATGGGTGAGCTTAGCAAGATACTTTAACTATTGAGTGTGTACAGAGAAATGAACGTCTTCTGCAAGATGTGTTTTTTGAACAGTCAGTTTTTTTCGGTGCAGCACTGTTTTCTTTATTTTGTGCAACACTGTTTTTGTTTGGTGACTTACATTCACAAAGAAGTAAATGCTTTCATATCTAGTTTTATTCCAAATTGTTACACCCAAATTAATTTCATCGTTTCTTCTTAATAACGTTTTAAAATGACCCGATTCAGTGCCGCACCTTGTATTATTCCAAATTATATATCGTAGCCACGTCCCGGAGCTCCCCCTGCGCTTCTTTTAAAGTATAGGAATAGCTATTGGCACGTAACATTATGGGGGCCATTTGAAAAATTTAATTTTAACATAGAGTGGCAACGCTGACAACTGAGTGCTTGGATACAGGGAACAACCACAGTATGTTTCGATTGTGTGGATACGTCGAACTGAATGGAAGTAGTAAATATTTAATTTTTAAAATTGATTGGCAACACTGTCAACTGGGACTTGAACTACGTATATGACGCGTCCCAGTACATAAATGCCAAGTTTGGTCCTAACACCTTCAATGATATGGTTGCAATTAAAAAAAATATTTTCTGAAATAGATTGGCAACACTGAAACTGTGGCGCCGGAGGTACCCACATGAACTGTACTAGTACCTAATGCACATGTCAAATTTTGTGTAAATCAATTCGGATACGTCCAATGATAACAAATATGAAATCTAGATTTTTCTAAATCCTTTGGCAACCCTGACAAACTACAATGCTTGAAGTGCCTGTATCATCTATCTCAATATCTAAGGAACATGTATGTCAAATTTAGTGTAAATCAATGTACACGTGTAGATTTGTATTAATGAAAGCATTTCTATAAGTTGAATTTCAAAATATTCTGGCAACGCTGACAACTGTTGTGCTTGAGGTCGGGGACACCCAAAACTTTCTTCTACTGTGTTAAATGATGTTTAAGCTAAGTTTAGGGCAGATACGGTATGGAAGAATTTTTTTAATGATTTTTTAAAAGTTGGCAACACTGATTACTGGGCAGCCCGGAATATCTCCTATATACCAAAAATTATTGTAATCTAGGGTTTAATTTATGTTGCATTTTTCTTAATTACCTATATAAAAGTAATTCTTGCTTAAAGAGACGGCAGCAGTATTACAAATTGTTGCCTTGAAATAAAAATTAAAAAAAAAAAAAAAACACGATAGCTCATGTTTTCTATAAAAAACGAAAGTTTGTACATGCCAGTCTAGTAACTTTTGACTTCTGCCTGTCACGATTCGGTCTATTTACAGCTAGTTAAAATGTACAAACATCCATGGCCCTTGGCGGGATTCGAACACGCGACCTTCTAGTTGCTGTTCTAAAGTCTTAGAACACACGACTATCTGGTCGGGTCTGTTAAGGCTTCAATCTCCATTTACAGACAATATTGTAGTATATGTGCTCAGTTTCTAACGCACGTTAGTACCTATATACAAGTAGGGAGAATGAAACTAACTTTAAAATGGGGATTCAGTGCCTTCCATTGCCATAGTTGTGTGCAATCTACTGACACTTTGGTACTTTTTGCATTGAATATGCACTCAGTAGCACAGGGTAACGTCTCAGCAGTATCAGGTAGTGAGAAACTGACTTCAGATTGCGGACAACTATCCTGACTGAGGTTTTCCAGAACTTTTCCTCAGTCTCACCAGGCAAATGTCGGGATGACATCTTTAACGTAGGGCCTGGATAACACCTTCCTTAATCCTTTCCCCTCTCCTATCCCGGCATGAGACTTAGAATGAAAGTCAAATTCAATTCTATTGACACCACAACTTTTTGTGTAGTAATTTTATACTATTCGCACTTCTGTGGAATTATGCATGTCCCTACTCGCATTTTCACTACCTTTCATTCTCAATGCGTAAAGTGATTCTAACAATCTTTGTTCATGGTGTTTTCTTACCATACATACGTCAGCACGTTGTCATCGGATTTACTCTAAGTTAATGTTATTAACTTTGTACCCCCCGGTTAGTGCATCGACAGCATGGAAACAATTTGACGTAAATAATTGTCTCCCGAACTATGCACCATTATTTCAGAAACATGCTGTATATTGCCCCTTTTAAATGTATGCTAGATCTTTTGAACCTTTGTAGAAGTTTCAGAGACATGAAGATGGTTAAAATATTGTATCGGTTATAGTTTTTGTTTTACAAGACAAAATGTCAAAGGTCACGTAATAATAATAACAAATCAATTGAAGTCTCCACCTACGATTGCGTGAAGAATTACTGATAATGTAACCTCAACTTTATTTTTCTTTAAGGGATTGATTTCATATCTATCTTCAAGTGTTGAGGTAACACGATAAATTAGTTGGGAGGGAAAACTAATATTTCTTCGCAGGGGCAAAACAACATTAATTTACGACGTTCCCTTCCTCATGACTCAAAGAAGTAGGGGAGATATTTGTCAGGGAAATTTACCATGTTGCATTAATGATTAGAAATATTTCACAGTTAATGGATGTATGTATGAAACTTTCCGTTGATGGATTGTGTTCGTAGTAATTGCATAGGTTAAAAATAGAGGCTAATGTATACGGTAAATTTTCCATGTAGTGAAAGTGTGTAATTTACGCGAGTAAGAAACATTTACTGTGATCTCTTTAATATAGAAAATTTAAGTGCTTGTGTATTAACTCCATGAAAACATTTTCCTAATTCAGGTTATGAAGTAATGTAGCTAAATGTAATTTTACTCTGTGTTGTGGCATTGATTATATATATATATATATATATATATATATATATATATATATATATATTGTTGCGTTCCTTAGCCGCTTGATTTCTTCTGAGTTTGAATAATCGATGTTTAGTTCGCAAGGACTTCACATTACAAGTGAGCTTGACTCGTTCAAGAAAAAGCAGAGAGAAAGGTGTGCTCTGAAGCCCTCTAACTTCTACATTAACATGTATCTGCCAGTTTCCTTTTGTTTTTCACGGTGGCTCTAGATATTTAACTTTTTGTAATGGAATTATTGAATAAAAGAATCTCAAAATGGCGTTTACACGCTTAGGCTTAGAGCTCCTTCTTTCCTTGGAAGCTTGCGTTGCTTGATTTCCGTGTGATTTGCGTGAATAGCTAATTGAAACACGTGTTTTATTATAAGGTAAGTGTAACACGTGTTTCAATTGGCTATTCACGCAAATCACACGGAAAGCAAGCAACGCAAGCTTCCAAGGAAAAGAGCTACTAAATAATCAACGCAATTAGTGCTGATTCGGATACGGTCGTCTTGCGAAAGTAAAGAATCCCGAAGGTATCGTTATCACTTCTGACGTCATCATTAAAAAAGTTAACCTAGCAACTAAGGCGTCTTTTCCATATACGCGCTAGCCGCGTACTTCGCTTGCGGTTTGCATGAATAGCCAATTGAAACACGTGTTTTAGTATTTATATTGTCTGATCATAGAATTCACCAGCAAAACACACGGTGAGCGCGTATATGAAAAGTCGGCCTAGCTCGACTTCACTCCTAACGATGGTTTGGTATTGCGCGTATATGAAACATTTTTATTTCTAAAGCGCATTAATATGTTGAGCATACGTATAAAATTAGAAGGGAGGGTTTATAGCGTTTATTAGATATTAAAATCTGAATTAAGATTGCCTTTTAAGCCAAAAAAGATAAAAAAAAGGTGACGGCCCCCAGGCGTGAATATGTCAATTGAAGTTTAAGGAAGTACTAATTAATTAGTAATATAAGCATTTAGGAATCTTCCCTTAAAGGAAACTATGCACGGGAATCGAATTCCGGTTCTCCAGCACCTCAATCTGATGCTGCACTGCCTAGGCCACTAAGACAGTTGGGTTTGAATTATTTCGAAAGGAGACATCCTCTCGTGGACTCATCTATCTCAACGTCATGACTTGATGTCAAAATTTAACATCAAAATTTTATTATATTTATTTTTGCACTTATACGTGGACGAAACTGGTTTTACATGGAATAGAATAATGGGAATTCGAAATCAGATTTTTGGGAACTTTCACTGAATCGGTAGCAATCAAGCAACATTAACTAAAGAGGCCTTAGTACATACCTATTCCCTGCGTCTTCAAAGAAACTGCTTTAGTTTTTTTTTGCAATTATTCTACTAGGTAACCAAAACAGTTCTTGCCGTTTTTGACGTCGCATGAGAAGACGTTATCACAGATATGAAAATAAGTCTCTTAGGTGCTCAATAAGCGATGGGGGTTAGAGGCGGGATCATTAACTGTAACCAAAACAGGCACTTTGCGCACTCGCACCAGTCATTGCTCGAGTAGTGGTGAAGACAAATAGAGGTTTCGAAGCAGCTCATTCGGTCTTGTCTCCTTTATGACTTTAAGGTGGACTTGTCCGCAGTCGAACCAAGTCACCGAATACATTCACCATTTGGGGTTAATGCTGTGAATGATTGCACCGTCAGGCATTGGTTTCAGAAATTCAGGTGGGGAGATTTGTCACTGTGTGGTAAACTTCCCGTCGTTGGTGCCCACAGGTCCTAGATGACGAAGTCCTGAAATCAGCCAGAGAGTTGGACAGCAGCCAAACTTGTGGTGAGTTTGTCGAACCCTTTCAGCTTTCTGAAGAAACACGCCATAAGAATGCTTACAAATTGGTAAAGTTGGTACCCCACACACTGTTGGAAGTTAACTCGAGTGGCAGCCTTTTTGTCATTCTTTCTCGGCACCACCCATAATCAACTAAGTGCTTACCCGTGACGAAAATGGGTCCTGTATGAGACTCCTGCGGGTATTAGATATTGGTTGTTACCTTGGGACCCTGTGCCTCACACCACCTGACCACCTCTGCACCTATGTGATTGTGATATCGTGCGTTGTATCTGGTAAACTAGTCGCCAAGTTGTGCACTACGAACTGCCACCAGCGGCCCAAACCATCCATCACTACCGACTTGTACTCACAGCAGTTGGAACATGTCCAATAAACAATGTAGCAGAAGGAGCCACGTGGCACCTTTGGTGAAATCGCAACGGAGTATTGTTCCTTTCCTTCAGTGCCAGGTCACATGTAGCGCGGGTGGCCAGAGACAACATACAGCGACCTGTCGGAGAAACATTGTGCAATCCACCGTATTCCCCGGAACATGCGCCAAAATATTATCACCTCTTCCAGTCCCTGGACAATGAGGCAGACTTGCAGCAGTAAGTCACTGTCTTCTTTGCGTTCAAGATTCTCCAGTAATACCGCCAGGGTATGACGCAGCTGCAGGAATGTTGGCAAAAGATACTGGATGTTGATGAGGATTGCTTTACTGACTAAGGTAAGCAGGGATTCTTGCAGGATTTCAGTTTAGGAGGATGCCAAGTCAAAATTGGGAGGATATAAGTGGAATTTTGCACGGTTTCTATCGACTTTTTGCCGTTAAATTTAGGGGGAGCGGGACATCGAGGATTTGGGGTGATCCCCAACAGGGGATGGGGCTGGCGGAATTACTGAAGATAAATCGTATTTTCTGCACATTTTTCTGTTTCTATCAAAAAGGCAAGAAGATTTTTGTTACCTTCTAATTTAGATAGAAAGGCCGTATTGGCGGATGTCATACACCAGACTTTCATTTCTTTCATATAAGGTAAATCCGGGAGAGTTTGCGCGGTAAAAGAGATTGCGCAGGTCCTGGAAAGACAGGAAGGAATTTGACTGACGTGTTGCGAGAGAAGGACAAGTGAATACGTTACTGGCAGACTCGTTAGTTGAATTCCTGTGTTGATAGATGGTGGTCACTGAAACTTATCATCAATTGTGTGCATCTACGACTCAAGTGAATTGCTTGCCTTTCGTTAAGCGTTGGGTTTATTTTCAAAGGAAGTGTTCTAATGTTAAATAATTATGAATGAAGAGGTATCTGAGCTAGTTCTTTATCAGAACTAGTTTTATACGCAGTTTGCAGTCGTTCTTGGAAATTAACATCCAAGCAATGTGTTATATAAACCCTGCTTCCTAATTAAGATAGTTGGGTCAAGCGTCAAGAAGGAGAGTTTGCGCAGTACATTCATTTAGTACAATGCGAGGAGATATTGCGCAAAGTTATGTATAAATCAGGATTAGATTTGGTGTCATTTGTGGTCCTGGCCCACAAATAGAATTTTAGTGATTTTTTGCTTGAATGGTGAGCGATCTCCCCCGACTTTACCCTATATAATTAAGCTTTTAAGTTGTGGATTTGAATTGAAAGACAGTCACAAGTATTATCGGAGTCACTTTCTTAAATTTCATTATTGTTCTTTTCATGTGCAATTGTTAAAAATATTTTTAAAAATGTGAAGAACGGGGGAGTAGAAAGAGAATATTTTTTTGAGAGCTCCGTGTCAATGGGCGACAACTTGAACAAAATTGATATTTTTTAATGTTAGCATGATCACTGCCGTCAACCACCACTGTTAGACCCTTCTGCATCAACTACCAGAAGGGTCTAACAGTGGTAAATGAAGGAAATTCTTTTTGGGAGTTGATGCAAGACACAATAATGATCATGCTAATATCAAAATCTTACTTCGTTTAAATTTCCGCTTACTCCATTTTGGCATGGAGAAAGTAATAAATAAATAATAAAACCGTGTCATTGGGTAAAAGGCGATAAAACAAAAAATAATATATAGAGGGCAGAATTAACGTTATTATTTTTGGATTTGAGAAATGGAAGAAAAATAGCGTTAAACTGAAAGCATCTCAAAACGTTATCTAGTAAATATACAAATAAAGTTAATATTTGTGGGAAACAATTGTAGTTATTTAACGTTAAATATTTGTTGACCTCAGAATGCTATTCGTTTTATAAGAGAAATTGCGATAGTACAGATAAATTAAAGCTATAGCTAATAGTGGAAGAAATTTAAGTAATATTTATTGTTGGCAATGGTGTCAGGTTCCCGCCGTAATATTTTCTTCAAAATGCTGAAAAAATCACTCCTGCTAAGTTTGCTTTCAAATTTACTGAAAACTAAAACATAAAAAGTGCCGATGCCAAAAAAGATTGAACAAAATTTCCTGATTTTTTGGTCTTTTTTTCGTTTTACCCTTCATATGAACCAGATTTTCCCGTTTCCCTGAAAATTTCCCTGCACCTAACAACGCTGTCTAAGGTAAAGATGTTGAAAACTCAAACCTATTTCACAACTTTTGTTAAGGGATTTTAAAATTTGAAATTCATTTCCCTTCTTATAGGATTACTGCGTATTGATTATACTCCTAACAAAGGACGGTTTCGAATTACCAATTTTATTTACTGAACTTCTTTCCCTTCAAGTAACACTTCACTTCTGAAACATAACAAAATAGTTAAAATATGAAAATCAACTGGGCATAAAATGTTACATATATTAATTTTTTACTTGAAAGGTTTCGGATTTAACAAATAATTATATTGGTATTACAATTTTACATATTTTGAATTACCACCATTACAACTATTTATAACTGACTTTTATAATACTAAGGATTATTTATTAAAAATTAAAGAAGTTATCCCACGATATTTCAACCCTGATCAATTGAGGCATAGTTTATAGAATAAAATTTAACACGCCCCTCCTATGGAATTAAATTCTGGCTACGCCACTGAACATAACCGACATAATAGAAGCTGAAACACTTTAATTTTTTTTAAACTAATAAAACACCTTTTTCAGATATTCGTTGTGTTATGTTTATTTGAAATCCTACGATCATTTCCTAAGCCTTTCTGCTCACATCGTCAAACGATCTTGTATTAGTAACATGTTAGACACACATTGTGGAAGTCTTAAAACACACTTCTGTATCTTCTAAATAATTTTCAATATATTCTTCTGAATAAAATCTGAGGATTTAAAATCGTCTTCACGTGTAGTCACTGAAATAATTAAAAACGCATATATCCACGGAGTTGATAATTTTCTGTTCAGCCAGAGATAGAATATACCGTTTGGAGGACCTTACAGCGAAAATTGCAATAAATCACATTTAACTTACCTTGTGCCAAATTTGGGGAAAATATTTTTCTATAACAACAAACTGCAAACACTCCTGCACTCATTGAGTTGATTGGAAATGAACCTAACCCATATGATCTTTCCATTTCTGGAGAAATTACAAGACAGTGATACACAGCATGTTCCTAATTCTTTGTTGGTTGCAATTAACGTGCGCCAATCTTGCTTTCGTACGCACGATATATTGTTACTTCTGCTGTCTTACTTTCTTCCACGGAGTTGACGTAAAACTTGGGAACGAAAGATTAACAAAGTACATAGATGTTATAAAATGTATTTCCTATTTGAAATTGCTGCACTTTGTTCCTTATTTCCTCTTCAACTTTCGTATGCTTTATGGCTGTTTTATGATGTCATACCTATGCACCACAGCTAAGCATTATTTGGTAAATATGATTGTAATGTCTATCTTATGATATAATCAAGGAGGACACTATAATATATATTTCTCGCACACACTTGGGTTATAAAACGTAAATTTGTTCTCAAACAGTACGGTCAATACTGCTCATCCTAACCAGGGCTCTTTTCTAGCAACAGATCTTCAAAGTAAGTACCGAATCAGTGCTAGAGCATTGGCTTAACCTTTGAGGGGTTGTGGGCTCAATCCCAGCGGCCACCAATCCTGACTAACGTTTTTCCAGGATTTTTCATCAGTCAGACCAGGCAAATGCTGGGATGGTACCTTCAACTTAGGCCCTGGCCAACACCTGTTCCCTCTACCCTATCCCGGCCTGAGCCTTAGATGCCTAAAGGCCATAAATAAACTTCAAATTCAAAGCAAGTTTAGCGTTATATATTCGTTCGTTTCAACTTAGTTTGAATTTTGATTTTTATTGATGACGTTTAGACATCTATGACTCAGACCGGAATGGATGCATGAAGGAGTCGGCCAGGGCCTAAGTTGAAGGTACGATCCCGGCATTTGTCTAATGCGACTAAGGGAAACTCATAGTTAGGATTATCGGCCGCTGGTATCGAAGCCGGAACCTACCGAATTCGAACCCAACGTTCTACCAACTGAGCTACGGCCACTGTGTCATTTCTACTTTGTATTTCCTTTTTGTCTTAGCGTCCTTAAACTATCAGGGGAGCGTTCCGATCAGTGGCGTAAAGTGGGAGCGTAGACTACAAAATGTCGCCCACTTTAGAAAACAATAAATCCAATGACAAATGTCAGAAATGTTTAAATTTTAATCTTGTATTTGAATATTCGAATATTCCGCATCCGACAAATCAAAACTAATGTTTGTTATTTGCGCCCTACCCGCATCTTTGGTTGAAATGCAAATTTATTTTTACGTACCAGATGCGATAATCTCGTTGTCAAATTTCTAAGCGAGTATAGGAGGCAGTGCAATTTTGAATAGATTTCCACAAAATAACATATAAATACATTTGTTAATTGAATTTATGCGTAAATCGATAACAAACGTTTCTGCTTGTGTGATGTATGCAATTCTACGGCGTGATTAATTAATAAACTTTGATAACCGAGTTCAAAATATTTCCACATGTCACTTAGATACCTTCTGGTTTACGAAGCCAAATAAAACAAAACTTCAGTTCCCACAATTTAATACAATACATGACTATAATCTACTTACTATTTACATTGAAAACAGCTGTCTAATCGGAGGTCAATAGCTTTCAAGGAGAATGAAGCAGCACTTGTAGTCATGCAGTAACACTGATGCTTTTCCCACTGATCTGTAATTAATTTCTGTCGCTATAACATTCGAGCCGAGGTTGATTAAATTGTTTAGTGTTAATAGACACCATCTAGCAAAACGATGCAAGAACTTCCCTTCGTAGAATTTGTAAATTGAGCAGCAGTTTGACTTGAGCATGTTCCTTCCACATATCACCTCCATAGAATGACAAGCTTTTGAGAACTTTTCACGTAAATTCTGCTTACTTCTGAAGTTAACTTTGTCAGCCAATCAATGAAATGTAAAAAATGGCAATATAGCTTGTCCATATGGTACGTATAGGGTTACCAACCGTCTGGTTTTTTAACGTTTTCAAAAATGTCAGGCCGGTAATTGTCTTTCTCGTGAAAAAGTTCGGCATTTTAAAAATGAAATTACTAAGACATCTAAATCTGCATTGTTTGTGTTATTTACGGTAAACTTTATGGTCACGAGCGGGAATTTGCCACATGTATTAACTACTAGGGTGCGTGGTTGGTGGTACTATCAATATATCGCACTCGACTAATTTTGTCTCCGTTCGCGAAATTGCGAAAAGTACAAGAAATTTGGGAAGTACTAGCAAGTAATATTTTTGTCTTTAGCCTTCCCAAAACTTTCACCACTAGATAACGAACATAATTGTGCCTAGAAAAAAATGGTCATTGCTGCAAATTTCATTGTGTCCGGCATTTTTGTTTTCAAACAGTCCGGCTTTTTTCGGACTTTTGTCCTGCATTTGAAAATTTCCAGTTGGTAACCCTAGGTACGATTGATGCGTGAAATGAAAATAAGGATTGAGCGTAAGTTATCTACGCCCATAAAAACACCTATAAATGAATCATTAAAAGAACGGTTCTCAAACTTTTCTATACCTTTAAATATTTTTAGTATCCACGGACCACTAAGATTTTATTCAACATATAACACCCAAAAAAGCACAACATATTTAAGTTTTTCATGAATGCTTGCATTTATTATTATAGATTTTTATTGGAATAATTCCATACATTTAGATATAGTCTCTAGTTAATTGCAAGTAAAACTGAAATTACAAGTAATTTACATGAAATAATTAATATGAGAAATATATATACAAAACATTACTTGATAATTAAAGCTAGAAATTCACATGAAAATAATTTGTATTAAATTTCAACATATTTACTTCAAGTTGGACGAGAAAAACGAGCATTATTAGTGAGAAGGCTGGTGCTGCGTTTCACTTACAAGTCTTGTTATATCGAGCTTGATATCTGAAAATCGAGTTCCGAGTTATGAGTAAAAATTTTATACTTACTTTCAAAATACACCACAGGAGAGAATGCTTTTTGGACAAGTATGTATTTACGAAAGGCATCAGTATCTTCATACTTTGCTCGATAATCAATACTCTCTTCGATAGTTCCGGATAATAGATGAGCCCAAAATTTTGAAAGATACTAGTCCATGAACTGCAGTTTTAGTGGACCCTCCGTAGATATGTCCATGAATTTGTCTTGCTCTGCTGCTGTGAGTCCATCTAGTTGACGCACGTTAACTGAAACTGGATCTCTAAAACTCAAATGGATACAAACTAAAACTGCATTTCGGTTAACCCCTACCCGTACCCCCTAAATATGCATCTGGCGAGGAGCGCAGCGGTGTGGTTTCGGACGAATATTCCAGTCCTTATTTCGATACCTTGCAGTTAATATGGGTAGCTAAATTTTTTGCACACAACGTCTCTATACGACGTAGATTCTCCCTGCAAAAATTCAAGGTAGCTTTTGATATGATCTCATTGACAGTGCCCTTGTAAATATGTGAATGTACCACAGCAACGAACTGGAATTTTATTTATGGCTTTTAGGCTCCAGGCCCAGGTCGGGATAGGAGAAGTGAAAGAATGAGGAAAGGTGTCGGCCAGGGTCTAAATTGAAGGTACCATCCGGTATTTCCCTGGTGTGACAGAAAAATTCCTGTAAAACCTCAGTCATGATGGTTGGCAGCTAGCTGGGATTTAATCACCATTGCAATACAGAAATGATTTTATCATTTCTTTCCCCCCTCTCTTGTTATAATTGCGAAATATGACAATTTTTCCTTCCAACTTTTGCGGATCCTTTGTGAGGATGTCGCGGTCCCTCGGGGATCCGCGGACCACTACGATTGAAGGGTTTAAGGAAAAACCACGGTTCAGAAAAAAGAACAAGCTATTCAAGCAGAAGGAAACGCTTTGACCATCCATCTATCCCAGAATTAGCCCAAGTAAGTCATAAAATAATTACTTGTTTGTTTCTCTTGATGACTTGTAATATTTAAGATAGCTATGAAAGTAATGGATTAACAACATAATCATACTGTTAGATTGTAATTGTGAGTGAATCTGGTACAAAGGTATGACTTGACAACCTTGACAATCTGTAGCCTCATTAAAACTACATAGAAACGTTGTTTATAGTTGCAAATATTAGTGTCTGTTTCTGAGACATTGTTGTGTAATTCAGCTTATTTGAGAGTTACATTTACAAAAAGGTAAAGCACGGCGATACGGACGCACGACGAATAGGGGATGTGGAGGTAGCGCTCCACATATTCTCGACATACGATACGAAGCGAGGTGGGGTGGTCAACAATGGCGTCCACAGGGAGGAACAAGGGGACATTTGCCCCCCCCCTGGATTTCAGATTTTATTCTAAATACTTTTCTATTTTCATATATTTGATGTATGTTTTTATGCTTTTCACTGCTTGCATTCCATAAGAAGCTATTTGGTATTCTCCCGTTACATTTCCTCAACCATAATTATTTCAATGTATGTAATCACAAATACGTCAATTTATACCCACCAAACAAACTATGGGAAGACACTGAAGGTAAAAACATGAATGCCATTATTGCACTGTTATGTAAGTGTTATTTCTTGTTAACGCACTCTGTTTTATGAAGTTGAAGCAGTTCCTCTAAAAAGTCAATAAAAAAGAAGTCTCTCTCTCTCCTCCTTCCCTCTCTCTCTCTCTCGTTTTCACGCACACACACACGCATTTATATACAAAGTTTAAAAAGCACGAGTAAGTCAATCGTAAGGTACACATTCTTTAAAAATAATTTTTAATTTTAAAAATACCGAACAAATCAAGAAAAACACAGAAATTTTGAAAAGCGACTTATCTAATATTAACATTAATGAAATGAACTATTTCATTTTGAAGCTAATTCTTTTAGCCGAGATATTTGAAGGTAACTAACATTTTCAAATTATGAATTACTTCATTTGATAGACATTCTTAAAAAATATCCAACCCATTTTCAGAAATGCCATTGATTTGATTTGTCTATTATTATTTACTATATATTTTATTTATAAATTGAGCCTGATTACCAAGGGATCTCAAAGCGAATCTGAATTTGAATTTTTGAATGGTCTTTAGATAATTGTGGCTCAAGCAGAATGGATGATGCTGGGAGAATGCGGAACAGAAAGTTTACCTAACAAACGTTTCTTTGATAGGAATTATTGCACATAAATTATCTATGAATGTTTGTTCAAATATGGTATTTCTGTAATCTTCGACATCCAACACAACTATTACTCGCCGTTTTAAATTTGCTTGAGTTATTGAAAGTTCTCTATCTGATAATGTTATGCCATCTTGGTTTTTGTGACTTCAAATTATCTAATAGCCATTGATCACACCACATTAATTTCTATTGTAATAAACAACGAGCTCTAACAGGCCAGACATTTGATAATCCTGACTATTCAAAGATGTTGGATATGTTAGTGTCCGGCGTTACTGAGAAGTCACAGTTAAAAATGTTGTTCTGTGTTCCGATTTAAATATTCCATTAAGTTAATATGAAAATTATGATGATTTCAGTTTTATTTTGTTTGAAGTTATTTTATATCGTTCAGCAAACTATTAGCAAGTTCTACCATAGCAAGTAGGAAGGAAATAAGGTTTCGGGGAAGTATTTATATAGGTGCCTGGGAACTTCCAACTTTCCATAAATGGCAAATTTGGTATACTGCAAAAATTGATTGTGTTAATTAAACACATTTCGGTGTCCCGAGAAGACCACCATTTCTTTGTTAACACCGTTTGTTGTGTGATTTTGGTGCTTCAGCACTATGATAGTACTAATATTGTGTTGAATCAGCATTAAAAGCACATCCATTGTGTTGAATCATCGAAATCAACAACATTTTGTTGTGTTGATTTAACACAAATAAGAGACGCCAAAAATTGTTAATGCAGCCATATCTTCCTGTGTACTTTCTTGCTTTGCCTTTACAAACAATAATGCTAGGAGAAGGAGAAAACCTTAACTAACCAGAAAATGAAGTTCAATAAAATTGTACGCCCATAAATTAATTCTATCTTATATTAAGAAAATAGTAAATTGTAGTGTAACGAACGTTCTGTAATTGTATGTAATAAAGAAATATATGTGTGTATAATTTGCTCTTCTTCATGATTCATTTGTAAATTTCTACCATATCTGTGACAGTGACACACACACACACACACACATATATATATATATATATATATATATATATATATATAATCACAGCCATATTCATTCCACTAGTGGATGAGGCCTCTCCCCAAAGGGAGGAGTTGGTTTACTGCTCCCACGCTGACCAGATGGGTTGGGAGAGGAGAGACGAAGTTCTCACTGTGATCGCCACTGTCTTTTATTCACAGCAGCACCCCAATTGTCCTCACGATGCTGGGTCAACACCAAAATTTTTTAGCCTCCAGCGGGAATCGAACCCGGGACCGCTCTCAGTGAGTCGAGCGCGCTACCGACTAGACTACGCAGGAGCTCATATATATATATATATATATATATATATATATATATATATATTGTTCTCTTAATATTGCCCCCTTGGGAAAATTCGTGGCGACGCCCTTGGAGATCAGTCCCACGATCGACCGTCTTTACCTTCGCAAGGTGCCCAGGAGTACGAAGGATACTCTGCTACTCAATTTGATATTGTGGGAGTTATATTTGAGTACGAGGAGCATCAAAGTATGTTATAATAGAATAAACGGCGTTTCTAACCGGATATAATATATATTTGGTTTGCTTGTATATTGTGAATAAAGCATGGCATAGACTCTTCGATTGAAGAAATAATGTTATTAAATATAATATTTTTGATATGTGTATATGATTGCGTGTACAGGGAATAAGAATATATAATTGATAGTGATGATTGACAGTGAGGAAAACAAATATTGAAGGTTTTCTGCAGCCTTCAATTGTTTGCTTCCAGAAACTCGCTACTTTATATATATCGGTATATGCGTGTGCGTGTGTATTTAAAAAGAAATAGGCCTATATTTCGAATAGGCCTGGTTCAATTTGCAAAAATATGAGTAGTAAGGAAAGAATACCATATCAGATATTCATCATTGTTATAACATCATAAAGAACGTTTACTAAACATGTAACTTGAATAGGTGTGTACTTTACAATTGTATTCGGAACCTAAATTTGGGAGTAGGATTGATTCTTCCTATACCAAAAGCTTTAACTCTTTAATTATGCACTATTCTACGCATAACCACGCAATCATAGCACTGTTGTTGTTCCCCGTCAACGGCCACACCATTCACATCATGGACTATTCGGTTTGAAGGGCCAAAAAATGTTAATCGATGATATTGGTCAGGAAAAACACACAATTCCAAATGAAAGGTCTGTATACAATTAAGCCTTTATTACATTTCTTACAAACAATAGAGCACACCGCACTCATCAGAACACACCACGTATCCAAGCTCACAAACGACTGACTAATACACAGTGCTATTATTCGCACATCGCCAGAGGATACGGAATCGCTCTACACTATAGCTGTTAACATTTCAATTTCATCAACCTTTCAGATCATTGGAAGTAAGTAACTTAACCTGTTAGCTATAGTGTATAACAAAATTCTGATACTCTTATCAATAAGAGAAACAATATATTTTATTTTGTTGTAATGAAACCATTTTATATGCAATATTTAAAGCAAATGGAATACGATAGTAAATGCTATTATAGAGTGGAAAAGACAGTCGAAACGTCTTTATTCTGGCAAAAAAACTTATTAATAGGTCCAAACATGTTTATTCGTTACCTAAGACATCTTGTGGATCTTTTAATGAACCATCGCGAACTACACCTCGAGAAATAGTATTGAATACAGAAGCTGGTTTCAAAATCACATAACTTTCTCAGTAAAATATGCTCACAGAGTGATGTCATCTCTCACAAGGAAACCTATCGATGGTTTAGAGTGCTTTATTTACCAAATTTGGTTGAGGAATAGAAGAGATCAAGAAACGTCTAGAAACGATGGCCGGATCCAAGATGGCTTCTTTGACAAAAGTACCCTGTAATCTATCTGATAAGCGAATAACACCCAGTGTCGCTAATAGGTGCTTGTTTTCCCCTACTGTAATCGTTTTAGAAAAGCGTGGGTTTTTGACTTGAATATTATTCTTATGAGTCAGAGTTTAGGTTGCTGCCCTCGTCTTTATGAGCGAAAGCACTTTTATTCGTGCTTTCTAGACGTTCCTTGATGTCTTCTAGTAATTTACCAAATTTGGTTAACAAAAAAGCGCTCCGAAGATAGGTTTACTTGTCAGATAGAATTAAATTGTATTTATGGCCTTTAGGCATTTAAGGCTCAGGCCGGGATAGGGGAGGGAAAAGGATTCGGGAAGGTTTAGGCCAGAACCTATGTTGAAGTTGCCATCACGGAATTTGCCTGGTATGACTAAGGGAAAATTCTGAAAGAATCTCATTAAGGATAGTCGGCCACTGGGATCGAACTACGACCTCCAGAAATGCTACGTCAACGCTCTACCGCTGAGCTACGGCGGATCGGTGTTTATTTGTCAGATTAGAGGGACAAGCTTAAAGCATTCATACTTGGAGAATTCATCGATATAAATAAAGTAAGTAATAACGAGTGAGATAAAACAGTACAATGAAAGAAAAAAGAGAAGGAAAATAAAAAAAATGGAGAAAATTTCCTTTCTCTTCTTGATTTCCTTTCTGCCATAAATTCGATTGGATCTCCCCATGACAACGTTTCCTCCAAATCATTCTGCTTCTCGGGATTTTCCCTAAACTCAGTGTTACTACTCACAGAAGCCTTTCATCCTTTGCAGACAAAGACTGCCGTTGGAGTTGACGAGGATAATTAGGACAAAGACTGGTCGAACGCCGACATAGAGAGCCATCAAGTCAGAGAGATGGAGGGGCTTGAGCCCTTGTCACAATTTCGAACCGACAATGTCTTAAGTTGTGACCCTCATAAATTTGAACGCTTCTCCTTATTCTTCTTTAAGAAAAAGTCTCCTTATTTCTTCCCAGACAGATTTGGGCGGCCTTGGCTAAGCGGAGAAACAAAGGAAAAACGTTCTAATTTAAATTGATTTGTTTTTCGATATGAGGAAAAATATCTTTTTCCTCTATCAACTTGGATTCTGGCTTCAAATTTATAGCAATAAATGTTTGGAGTGATCTGAGTAAGCATTCTTTGTCCTTGTAGGTCTTTACTAAATTTTAAATAGCTTACTAAAACACTAAATTTCAATTGAGTTAGGCTTCCTTTTACTCAAAACAAAATTTGATAGAGTGACAATTACATAAGTTGACGAGAAGCCAAAGGATACAAGCGACATCGACGATTAAAACATGTTAGTCTTTCTTTTCTTTGATAAACCTTAGCCTCTTTCCAAGCCTTCCCAGCTCACCAACCAGAATAACCATCAGGTTGGGAACTACTGTTTCAGAGCGAAAGGAACCATTAAAGTAGCTGGGAAACCTGATGACTTGAAATGGAATCTGTATAAAGGGAATAGAAAGTAAAATAAACAACAGACAAGAGAGCTTGTGAAAAGGGATTGCTGACAAGAAAAAATTATACCAATTGAACTGAAAAACACTTTTCGTAAACAGTTTAGATGAAGTAGAATATTATAAGGTAAGAAAACATGGAAAATCAAAAAGAAAGTTACAGGAAACGCTCTGAGATGTAGCTGTGGTCAGAATAATGAAGCTAGAATGGATTGATAGAGAAAATAAACAGCTGTTGGAATAGGAGAAGAAACAAAACTGTTGAATATATTAATGTATTCGAGTTGCATTTTACAGTGGACTACGTATTACGATTGATATTTTCAATGTAGAAAACAAGTGCTACCATAGGAAAGAATGTAATAATGCGATATATATATATATATATATATATATATATATATAGACCTATATATATACGGAATAGATAAAAGTTACTGGTCATTATATACTAGGAACTAAAAGTTTTCACCAAACCAAGAAAAATATTTGCTTCAAGTAATGAAAAAAGGATGTGTAGGTTCGAAGCTTTGGTTGTTCAAAATTAATGCGTCTTAAATGATGTCATGTCTCGACACGTGAGCCATGTCGGTTTAGAAAATCATAATCGAAATTGTACCCAATAAATCTCAGCAAAGTTTATGATTCAAATAGTAACGCATAGACGGATTTTACAACGTGAAAAATGTCATTGCCAAAGAATGAATATGGTTTAATAGAGCAAACAACACCCCCTCCCCCCGAGATACATTCGTCAATCATAAACTTTGCTGGAATAGATATATTGAGTTTAACTTTGATTATGGTTTCATAAACTGACACAACTTGTCTTGAAACAACATTATTTAAGACGATGTTGCTCCCACTTCGGATTCTAACTACGAAGCAACCTTTTAATTTACATTTATTCAAAGGAACTATTTTCTTGGCTTGATGAGAAGTTTTCACCCTTGGAATATTGACCAGTAATTTTTGTTCCCCCTGTATGATCGACATGCTTCTAACATATAACATTGAAGTTGTCCAGTCTGTATTAACTCTTCAGTTAATTGTTAATGATGATCCTCTGCTGGCAAGTGCAGATGAAGCCTTTTAGCATTTGACACCGCAACTGCTAAAGCAGATGAGTAGGAGGATATGGAGGCGAGCAGGGTGGCGACACTTGGCCGTATTTTAGGCACCTTTGGCTCAACGGTTGTAACCAGATTTAGTTACTTTTTGTAACTAGATTTAGTTACTTTTTATTCTCTTTTATGAACTTTGTTTTTAATTGTAAAAAAGTGGTATTATTTTGTAAAAGAGTATGAGCACTTTTTTCCAATCCCTATTTAAGATGGTATAAAAGACTATGAACAAATGTGTAGACCGTAGCCTCTGTAGTGTTTTCTAGAGTTTAAAAAAAGCTTCGCACCCTTTTATGGAATCTCTGTTATGGTAGGCTATTCATTGTTGGACACCATGTAACCTCTGTGCTGTGTTAAATACGGGTTGAAAAAAATGCCATACTCTTTTATTAAATATAAGGGTTAGAAAAGGGGTCATACTCTTTTACAAAATAATACTACTTTTTACGGTTAAAAACAAGGGTCATAGCTCGAGCACGGGGCCTCAGTCTTTTATGAAATAGATTAAATTCTAATAAAATTCAAAACCACCCCCAAGTGTATTCTGTGGGTTAGGTCAGGGTACCGTGCTCAAGGCATTGTGAAATGGCCCGTACTCTTTTATAATGTGGATTAAATTCGATGTTAAGTAGGGGGTGAAAAATATATTCATAGGCTTTTATACCATCTTAAATAGCGGTTGGAAAAAAGGGCTCATACTCTTTACAAAATAATACATTTTTTACAATTAAAAACAAAGACCATAAAAGAGAATAAAACGTAACTAAATCTAGTTACAAAAAAGTAACTAAATCTGGTTACAACCGTTGAGCCAAAGGTGCCTAAAAACCTTGGCGACGGCCAAGTGTCGCCACTCTACTGAGGCGTATCAAGCTGTGCAGGGATAATGATGGTACACATACAGACGTTTTCAACAAATAACTGTAAGAGTTATTGAAGTTACAATGAAATAATTGCACGTGTAAAGGGACTTTCTGTCCACTCTGTAATTCAATATACGAAAATGCGTTTGGTTTAAATCTGAGCGTACATCACCACTTTAATTAATATACATACAACTATTTAACTTGAACGAGCTGTAATTTAGACTAGACGTACAATATAACCCAAATTTAACAAACATTGGACAAATTAGAAGGTGTGCGGGTTGACGGAATGAGAATTTAATCAAGAAATAGAGCAGTTTTGACTTCTGGCCCAAGGATCGACGTTCAGAGATTCTTTTTTCGCTTTTCCTGCACACTTTATTCCCTCAATCCAAACTCTCAATTCAATTTAGGGTCAGTTCTACAATGGACCGCTAAACTTCTAATCAGCGCTAAGTTGAGACAAACCCTCATTTTGCGTACTCTTATTGGCCAAAATCAGACTTGACCTCAACTTAGCGCTGACCAGAAGTTTAACGGTCGATTGTAGAATTGACCCTTGCTCTCGATTAATCGATCTTTTGGCTTATATAGCTACTGATTTTGTAGAATGTTATGACTGACATCTTGTTGATTGGTGACCTTGCGGTTTAGAATGATGCTTAAACAGATATCAAAGACAAAAAACAACAACATGTAAACAGATATTTGCTCATATCAACTGAGGCAATAATTAACCTGCTCAGAGAAGTATCTTTAAAGGGCTCTTATATTACACGATTTTTTTGCTTTTAAATGAATATTGCATGCATGTACCAGAGCTAAAACCGGGCCACTTTTAGTGGCCCGGTCTGAACCAATCATAGATAAGCAGGAGATACGGTGACCCGTCCGAAACTTGACTCAGTCTGGGAAATATCATTAACTGCGAATTTCGGCATCGTCTTTTTGGTGTTCTGAAGTTACATCTATGGTACTGGTCACCCCTGAAAGAAACACTGTTCAAACGCAAAGAAATAATTTAAAAAAAAATATACATTGACTTCCGGGTTACCGGATCTGATAGACATTTTACACGAAACATTTTATACGAGGCTCCATATTACTGTTTATAACTTAAAATAAATCAAGGCGATTGCCTGTTATGACAAAATCTCGCAAGAACACCAGTTTCAAAGGATACAAAATAACGTCCTAGCTTCACATACCAAACTTCTAATTACAACAGTCAATGTGTCTCCCCGAATAATCCTTGTAGATTTTTCTTTTAGCTCTGACAGTATTGCCTAAGGCAAACCAAAGCAAAAGGAACTATATTGATTAAAGTTCAATAAAGTAAATATAAATAACGAATGTTTTATAAAACCAACGAAAGTATTGTTGTAATAGTCGATCCATGTAGAAGTTATAACATCGAACAAACGTCTTTTTCTTAATAACAAAAATAAAAATTTAAAGACTAAATCCTTGTACGAAGCTCCTGGAAAAGTTTGATAACACTTTATGTGAACCAAAGAAGAAAAATTGAAAATATAAACTTGAAATAAAAAAAAGAAAAATACACTTTCAGGAACTCCAAGTTTAACACGCAGGCCAATTTTGAGAACAAAAAATAAAAACGCTGCTATATCTTTACAAGAAAGTGAAAGAGACTTATTAAATATTTCTTCGGCATTTTACTGCTTTTATATTTTTGTAGTTCAGCATTTATATGTCTGATTACCTCTACATATATGTTAGATCATTATTTAAAAAAAATAAATGAGATAATGGAAAGTAAAATATAGCGCTGGAGCGAAGACCTTTACAACGATCATAACTCTCACAGGTACATGAGAAAGGTTTCTGGTTGGAGAGAGGGGGGGAGAGGGAGAAAAAGAGATAGAGAGAGACAGAGGGAGAGAGAGAGTAAGGGGCGGGGGAGTATCTTTTATCTATCTTAAATACCTCAACTATGAAGCTGTAGTCCAGGTTTTATGGACACCGAAAAATCGCAGCTCACCACGACTCGTAAAAGGATCAAATCGCTATCAGATCGTAAATTCTACTTCTCTTCTGATCTCTTTTTTTTTCTCTGTCTGTGTGTGTGTGTGGGGAGGGGGGCATATTTCATTGGTCGTTTTTTTTTTGGGATATAAAATAACCTTGACACATATACATACATACACAGACACGCATATACAAATACATACAAACATACTACGACGTACACTTGGAACCCGTTGTCATGTAAGTAGCATTTTTCCAGTCTGTATCTCACCTTCTGTTTCTCCATCTTTGTTAAATTTAGTACCCAAAGAGCCTATTTCACACTCGGAAAGGATGTAGCATTTTACAAGAGAGAGACTGAGGATGAGATGACAGCGAAAGCGGCTGCAAAACAGCACACATACCAACACACTTTAACAAAATGACTCAATGTGTAACGAAGTGAAAAGTCTAGACTGATGGTTTAACTTTTACTAACACATCTTACTGCTTCGACACAGGGTATTAGTGAAGGGAAAGGTGTGACATTAAACTCGACGGAACATGATTGCTTTTGCCCCCCCACACCCCACTATATCTTTATTAGAAAGAAGAGAGTTTTAAGCAGGTTCTGAAAGGGGAAAAACTTAATAGTGTGAAAATTACCAAGTCACTGGCAAGTTAAGTCTCTTCAATATCATCCTCTTTTCCTGCGAGATTCCGAAACTATTGAGAATTTGAAATTACCACTGCGGAAAGAATATTAATATCCAAAGAGCAATAAAGCTCAATAGTATGAAACCAAGTGGTATAGAATATTACTTTTTAAATGGGCTAGCATCTTCATTGAAGTTTGTTGATTTCAATATAAAGAAATTATGACTGTCTTGTCCAGTTTTATTATTTAATTTTAGTATGTGATTACAATTCAAGTGACCCTACTCACAGTGGTCCAGAGAGGCCGGAAATGAGCGTAGGACATTGATACCTGGTCCATATGCTAATGACACAATGCGGAAGCGATTTACACTGGGACAAAAATTAGTTTAAATTTTATCTACCAGGTGAAAATGTGGCGCTATTCAAAAATGCTATGCTAATAAAGTTGTTTCTATTACATATATCTCACGTGTTTGATCTTTTGTGACTAAGAAGTGATCTTATCCGTACATTCTGTACCATTTTCCACGTGTTCAAACAGCGCCACATTTTCTCCTAGTGGCGAAAATTTGAACTTTCTTCCCAGCGTAAATCGCTTCCGCATGGTATTGTTAGCATATCTACCAGATATCGATGTCCTACCTTCATTGCCGCCCTCTCTGGACCACTGTTAGTTACATCCCTTTATCAGAGAGTTTTGCTCCATTTAACAGATCCCAATTTTTCCGCCTGTATCGCAGGCTAACACCAAAGTCAATTAAGAGAAGCTGATTTTAAATGTGGGTTCAGTGATCTCTACTTAATAATCTCGAGGATTAAAGCAGAGAAATCGTACGTTAATGAGAAAAAGGAACGCGATTTGTCAGGTCTTCCTTGAAGAAGATACAGGTACATTCTGATAAACACTAAGAATGAAAATTTTTCAATATGACTAATTCATGAAAACAAAAACAGTTAAAACGTTTATGGACTCAATAACAACGTAAGAGCTTAGCAGATCGTAAAACATCCTCAGAAGTGCCATCTGTTAGGTAGCTGTTAAACTACGTACTCTATGACGAGAGAGAAGGTTAGACAAACAGTGTTAAACGTAACGTCTTGTCTTTCAAAAAAAAAAAAAAAAAAAAAAAAAAGATTAAGAATGTAAAATGGAAAAATTATTTATTGAAAAATGTGAAGTTCTTTGAACAACAAACGACATAAATATGTGAGATTAATGGGAATCAAACCCGGGTCTCCTGACTAGCAGCCGGCTACTCTATCCACTACACCAAGCGGCAAATCGAAAACGTTGGTTTTGCACCGTCTTTTATCCTTACCTGTATTCTCAACGGTGTGGTAGAGCATGTAGTTAATTGGGACGCCAACAGGTGGAAGTATGTACTACAGGGATCCATTAAGACTCACACTCAAGAACGTCTTTGAACCCAAATCTGAAGTCAGTTTCTCTCTACCTGCTTTTGACCGATGCGTTAATTTGAATATTGTTAAAATGCGAAAAGAGCTAAGCAAATGAGAAGGACCTGCTGCTTTCAGAGTCAGTAGATTAATAAAACGACAAAATACATCGGGTTTTACTTATCTTATTCTCAGGACGAAAGTGGCCTAAGACAGCCAGAAGCCCATCCCGGGAGCCCTGCGGGCCATGGGCAAATTTACTTTATTGATTGAACCAAAACCTGCTGTCTCAATCTGATTTTATGGGAGGCGTGTTGTAGATAGAAAAGCGCAAAAATAGACAAACGGGAAATCAGAGGACAATTTTGTGGGGAGCCCGCGAGACAAATTAAGATTAGCTTTTATTTGAAAATAAAGATTTTTATTTGTAAAAATTATTTAAAATATGCAAAACGTTTTTTTTCTTTCTACTTATTCTTCAGCATACGAAAAGATGGAGTAATGTGAGATCTCATCTTTGTTATTGAAGAAGATAATGTACGCAGCGAAAGACTGTAATTTTCGACTTCCTCAAGCGCCATTACGGTTTGTGGATTTACGACACTCTTGAGACGTAGTTTTATTGAAGTTTGTACGTCCTTTGTGGAACGACATTCGCACCCTTTTTTCACCCTCTTCTTCCTTCCCTCCCTGGCATGTGGAGATGAAGACTCTACTGAATGGTTTCCGGTGTCCCATGCTCCCACATAGCCTTTCCACTTCATTGACGTCATTTTGGTAGGCTACAGAATGTTTATGATAAAATTTTTATTTAGTATAATCATAGAGAAACAGCGGGTATTAATTATATACGTATTATTTTCTTGCTTGGAAAAGCTTACTGGCATGGCTGATAGATGTCTCTTGTCACATTGTTTTGAACTCCTCGGTAGTCTAGTATTCTTTGACTGGTTTAATAGCTCATGTAAGTAGAGCTACACCAGTATGTAAAATATTGAACCAATCACACTACTTAATAGTTTGCTCGAGATACCTATTCAAGAAAACAATATTAAGTAGTGACGTCTATTGGTAACTTTCCAAACTACGTACAAGACAGCAAATACAGTGCCCGGTACGTGAATTATTGGAATAGGCATTAGGTGAGGTGGTGCAAGCTTCACTAGACCATTCTCAATGAGATTTTCCAAGGTTCTTCTTAGTCCCGCCAGGCAAATGCCATTATGGTACCTAGAATAAGTACCTTTCATACCAATAGCGGCGCAAGGGGGGGGGGGTGAGCGAAGTCCCCGCCCCGATTATGCGCTCACGAATGTGTACGAGAAAATGCCTCAATCAAATTCACTTTTCCCGGGCCCTAGATTGCCTTGCGCCGCCACTGTTCCACACCATTACATCTGTAAGAGTGCTAGTCAAGGGATGTAATCCATTCGACATGTGACGGGTTTTAGTTACAATTTCCTATCCATTTATCAGATATTATAACATAAATAAAATAAAATAAAATAAAATAGAATGAGGTAAAATCAAAAAATGTCTTTCCTTACCAGTTCCTCGTAATGATGTTCTGATTACTTCTGTATGCTTTAGATGTACAAAGAGGTCAACAAAAGGGTCTTTACAAGTATAAGTGTATTGAAATAATTAATAAATAAATATGAATCTATATATATTATCTCTATTGAAACGTTAAATCGTCCTATAAAAGAATATTACTTTGCAGACACGTTGCTCCGGCTATACTTTTAGTTCTGAGGGTTTCTTTCTCTCGTGGATACTCTTTGGACATGGAAGTGGAAGATGTAGCATCGACGATGTAGAATTGATCTCTCTGTAATAAATTATCCCGGGACGCTACTCCAAGTCAGTGCTCGGAACAAGCACAGTGGGGACTACTGTTTATCAGGACAATTCGTGGTCGCAATTAGATTAATAGAGATAAAGCCCTACAGCCTAATCATTTCCAGAATCACAGAACATAGGCAGAAAAACGAGGCATTAATTCGAAAGTTAAGACGAATTTATTAAATCGTCCCAACAAAAAAACAAACTCATATCCAAAATACATCTCTTATATACCCTTGTTATAATGCTTACTAGATATTCTTGTTTTCATTCAATCCATTCTTCAGTTTTCTGACATAAACACAACTTTCTACTTAACCTAATTGTAGATAATATGCTGATTCTTTTGAATATTTACATTACAACTAATCTCAATCTATTGTGCTTTTATCCCATAACTTCCTGTTTTCCATCGTGAACGACATCTTTAGCCAAAAGTTTAAACAAACTTGTCCAAGAAACTTTACAATGTGGTTGCTCATATACTCTTTCATGACGTTTTAGCACTTTATAGATTAATATACAAGTTGTAACAATATAAATAGAGTTGTAACAATATAATTTTTCTAAATGTGAGATTGGCTTTTTAGAAACTACAATCGAACACACACACATACTTCTCACAATGTTCAACGAAGTGGCTGCAGGCATTCAATTAATGTCTCCGTCAAATGCTTTTCTTCTAGGTGCTGCCCTCTCTACTGAAGCAAGGAGATCCTTATTAATTGGGAAAATAGCCAAACTTAAAACATAATTTTCACGTCTTTCATCGATTTCTGCTCACTCAGCATTTTATTTACTAAGATCTTTTTTTACCATACCAAGGTTATTATATTTTCTGCGTTGTTCGCCTTCTTGGAGAGAAGAAGATCTACTTGAACGTTACGATAAAACCATAAAATCTGGCTTAGAATCCATCCTTAATTGTTTCCTTCCTGACCACACATGGCTTCAGGCTTCTCTCCCTGTCAATTTTGGATGATTAGGCATTCGTCGCGCCTTAGATTTGGCTATTCCCGCCTTTTTGGCGTCATTCTATGGTTCCCGATGCCTGATAAAATCACTTCTCCAAACGATATCAGTTCTCATGGGGATTCTGACACACCTCTCCTTTTTACTTAAGACTGCAGAAAACTTAGAAGACAAAGCCAGAATAATTGCCGCGTCTTCCTTCGAAGCAGGTGCTTGGCTCAAAGCTCTACCTTCGCCCCCTCTCGGCCTTCAGCTCAGTAATGAATGTTTCCGAATAGCAGTTGGAATTCGCCTGGGTGCAGATATTTGTGAAAGTCACAAATGTCAGGCATGTAAAAGTGAAGTAAATAAAAAAGGATTACATGGCCTTTCTTGTTCAAAGAGCGCAGGTAGGCATCCTCGTGACTCGAATGTTAATCACATTATAATGAGAGCACTAATCTCAGCTGGCATTCCTGCAGTACGAGAACCTACTGGATGTAGCAGAACAGACGGTAAAAGACCAGATAGGATGACTCTGTTACCCTGGAAGAGAGGCAAACCGTTAATTTGGGACTTCACTTGCTCAGATACGTTCGCTCCTTCCAACCTCCCTTTTTCCTCAATCCAGGCGGGAAAGATCGCCAGTCGAAAAGAAGTGGAAAAGAGAAGAAAATATAATAATCTTACACAGAAGTACCATTTCATACCCACTGCTATCGAATCCCGTGGTTCATGGGGAAAAGAAGGCCTCAAGTTCATAAAAGAAATAGGTAAGCGTATCACAGAATCATCTGGTGATGATAGAGCAAGCACCTTTCTTATCCAAAGAATAAGCATGGCAATTCAAAGAGGTAATGTAGCTTCAATCCAGGGAGCCATACCCAAAGGCAAGGAATTAGATGAGATATTCCTACTGTAATTTTGATATATTTGACGGAACGTTTGTCACTTTCCATAATTATAAGCAGGTAACCGCTAACATGAAGCCTACCGTTGTAGCAGATGAAATGTTTCCTGAAGGACCTGGACCATACATGGAGATGGAAGAGGTAGAAGGTTCTGATGGCCTGTTAATGTGTTTGGCGGCAAATGAGAAAGCAGTTCATACAGACTTTTCCAATGATTTCGAAGACATATTTGATGATCACGGTCTTGCAGTGATTGTGATGGTGGCCTTCCGAATCTTCATTAACAAGTTCTAAAAATGAAAATAAGCATAATGAATTGTTGTTCAATCTAAACAGATTTCACTTTCTTTGATTTTTCTTTAAATAAATTAAACAATCAATTTTCCAAAATCGAATAAAATATAAAAACCAACAATCCATTGAAATAAATCAGCAATTAAATCAGAAAATAGATAAATAAAATATTAATTTTCAAATAAAATTCCTTCTTTCGCTTAAAATTCATTTCTTTAGTTACCATATTCCATCCTTAACACCATCTCATCCTCTTGGTTACCATATACTTATCTTGGATACCATATCAGTATTAATAAACAGTTTTTATAGTTTCAGAAAGAATTGTAAAATTTGGCGGGGAAAAGGTAGAGACTGATTCGTCTATTTGATTATTCGATTGACTAAAGCTACTGAACTTTCGCAAAATGAATAAGCTTGATGATATCAGAATATTTCGTGAACACTATGTTTACAATAGTACTGCGCAAGGACAGGTTTACACTAAGGAGCAAAACTCCCCTTTTTAAAGACGTAATGCAATCACCACACTTCATGAACATATTTTCCCATCTCATCTTGTCGCTATACGACAATTATAGTAGGTCTACAGGAGTCAATAAGGTACATTTAGGGCAAATGAACATGGGACAAACAGACACTCCAAAATGGTACTTTCTGGAAAACCAAGACTGATGTAGCACGTACACGTTCTGCCGCAAATCGACGGACTTCGGCGTTATTACGGCTGTGACAACGGATAAATCCAAACTGGTATTTTCTTTTTGTGTGCTGGCGATAGAAGAATTAAAGTTTCAGCTCTCTGTGATCTTAATTTGGAAAGCAATTTCACTATATTTCGTCAGCGAACCAGGGTTTGTGATGGCATGTTGGAGCGAAAGTGGTGGTGCTGTGAACATCAACTGTTATATATAGTATGAGAGTATGTGTTATATTTGTTCGTTGGGGTAAGCGGACCAAATGATTTAGGAGCAAACGGACATACTAAATGTTAATGTTTTAGAAATGTAACATTTTAGGCCCAAACTGTGTAATGCCATTTTTCTTCAGTAAGAACATATAAAAGAAAGCAAATTTGGAAAAGCCCCATAACATTTACGCAGCAATTTTAATAGCCATTAAGTTAGTACAATTAACTAAAATATATGTGTGAAACGGGACGAAGGGAGGGGGGGGGAGGAGAAGGTCCTTTGCCCACAAATACGTACATCATTTCCAACCTATCATCTATTAACTTATTGGTAGACATCATTCAGGGGAAGGACATATCTCTTTCGGAACGTGGCATTTAGGATGTCTGTGATTCGAATTCTAGTTTTTACCTGGTTGGTCATCTTGAGTTTTACTTAGTTTTCTTTTGTCTTTCCAGACGAATGACGTGATGGTACCAAATGTTCAAGGCCAGACAACTTACTTCCGAATCCCAGTTCTGATAGTAATAGAAAAATTGAAGACGTTACGAGTGTATGGATTGAATTTATTCATAGCCATTAAGTATTTATAGTTCAAGCTCACATATGGTTGGGAAAAGGATGTGGAAATGAGCCGGTCAGGGCCTAATTTGAAGGTACCATCCCAGCATTTTCTTGGTCTGACTGAGAAAGGAACGTGGAAAACAAGTCTGGATTGTTATTCGCTGGGATCAAACAGGAACTCCAGAATGCACAGTCAATGAATGGTCTGTCAGCTGAACTATAGTTTTTCGATGAGGACGTAACGGACCGAAAACTTTAGATGCTGTTGTAACAGTTAATGGCACAGAACGAACTGAATATCGAGAGAACTGTAAAGAAGGGTGCAATGCTTTGAGTGTTTATAATGGTTTCATGTTATATGCGTAACAAATGGTGCTAATCCCCGTTTCGTGTGATGAGTTCTCTGATGATGACTAGCAACGTTACTAGCTGGGTGTGTTCGTATGCTCCACACATAACACCCATATGCCCCAAAGGTATTAGGCAAACCGACGCTTCCACCTTTGAAAACAAAGAAAAATATTTTATTTGTTTTTTAACAACAGATTTTGTGTTATTCCATAGTTTCTTCAAATATGTATCTTGTAATCTTATCATGTTTGAACGTATAATAATATCAATAACAATCTATATTGGTCTTTATTATCTTAACGTGTCCGTATGCCCCACATTTACCTTATATTATGTGTGGTTCGTATTTTAAAAATTGCAGCATCAAAAGCGTCAGCCCTACTCTTTCCCGCTATCACTGACGAACTGGATCTTCTCATCACTAGCAGGAAGACAATGGTTTTATTTTCTTGGGATTTGTGACAAATTTCCATGTTGTGCACCTTTCATGAAAAGAACGAGGCCAGTAACGAAAGTAATAATATTTTGTAGATGCACCAGTAAAGTAATGGGCCCGCAGGGCCACTTTTGCCATGGGCCCACTGAAATGGGTCACCATGACGGGACTTCTGGCTATTTTAAGCCACTTTCGTCCTTTTGAATTTCATACGAATGTGTTGGAATTTAAATACTGTTATGTTTAACTAAAAGAATCACCTCAAAGACACAATGTTGGTTTGATAGCTAATAAAATAATTTAGTTTGGATTTTCAAAAGAGCACGTGAATTAAAGTTTGAATTTTGATTGAATTGAATTGCACAGGATTAGATATTAAAATGTAAGAGCCAAATGGTAAAAGGTCTGAGTTTTAGGTTGGATTAATTTATGTATGGTATTTAATCAATGATTTTTGTTTTCTGAATTGAGTTTGACTGCCTTCTTTTCCATATTGAATGCCGAATGCGTCCATATAGTTGATAAGAGCTAACACAGTTTTGTTTGTTAATTTATATCAGACGTTCCCTGTAAAAGCATTTGGTTAAGTAAAGTGATTTTGAGATTACATTTTGATATTTACTTTTTTGAGTTATTCTTTTTATATTTGATAAATGGCTGTTGTCCCACGAACAGATGACCGTCCATAGATTGAAGTAGATTTAGTCTGTATTGAAAAATCTCTTCAGTCGCCACATTAATAGCTCTGGAAATCTTCTCCAAAGATTCCTTGTTTTGCGGGACTCCCAAGGTAAGAATCGTGGAAGTCCATTTAATTATTTTATTTTGAAAGTCATTCAATGTGTTGTAAATGTGGCCTTCTGTCTGCTGTTCCGTGTCATTTCTGGGTTTTTTATTTTTTTCATTTGCATTTGATGGTACTTCATCCTGACTCTGTCGCCCCGGTTGGTATGAAGTATTCGAATTAGCCCTAAAAATCTTCTGAGGAAGGCAGTCCCTTCTATTATTCGGCCTTGCTGGACAGCTGGAAGCCCCCGTACGATAACCTTTGATTTTGCACGTAGCACAGTAATTTTTATCTACCGGTTTTTTACACGAATAGCTAAGGTGTTTATTACCACATTTAAAACAAGAAGGATCATTCTTGCATGGAAATTGTCTGTGATATTGGTAACAAGTGTGACATGGAATTGGCCTGCCCGTAGAAATAGATTCTTCTACCTTATGTCTTGTATAACCTATTGTCAATCCATTAGTAATTAGAAAACTGACTAAATCAGGATTTTTAGTGAATAGTCTAATCATTGTTGTGGGGCCTTTGTCATTCCTGATACGAGTAATATTGGTAAGAGGCACATTCCTATCTTTTATAAGGTGATGTTTTAAATCTTCAATCTTGACTTTTGTAGATGCATGATGCCGACTTTTAATTATATTACATTTTCTTCAAATCAATGCAGAAGCGTTTCTATGTTTGGTCTGCTAACTATCTTAATTCTTCAAGTTTTGATTACAGTGGATCCTGGCTAAATGACCCTTACATAGTATAAAACTGGACAATTTATCTGTTAGTGTTTTGGATTCAGTTGACTGATGATACCCTTAAGAGCACTACACATTGTTTCCTGACATCTAGAGAACACACTTGCCACATGTTCAATTAAAAAAAAAGGTCGTTCAGGAAAATATCTTTCGTCTAACGTTTGTGAAGAAGCTAAGAAATAACTCTATCCAATCGAAAAGTTTAAAATTTTTAACCTAATTCCCTTACTTTTAATGGAATTTCCAATCTTCAGATTGTTCTCCCGTAAAACTTAAAAATATGAACATGTGAGAAGTATGCTCTAAAGATGCACCGAGCGGCCGTGAATCAGTTGTCGAGCGTTGGTTTAGCATTCGAAAGGTCAAGGATTCAATCCCACCGGCTAACCGTCCTGACTGAAGTTTTTCTAAGGTTTTCTCCTCAGTCACACCAGGAAAATACCGAAATGGTACCTTCAACTTAGACTCTTGCCGACGCCTTCCCGCATCCTCTCCCTTCCCGTATCCTGGCCCAAGCCTTAGGTGCCTGAAGGCCATAAATAAAATTCAATTCAATTCAATGCTCTAAAGACGGGCTTTGATAATGTATAATGCGATATAGTGTATATCCGATAAGTTAATAACAGTTAATAGACCAGATTATGAATATTTTAGATAGGTAGATATATTTGGAACAGTGACTTTATAAAGTATACAATATTTTTTATAATTTCCTCAATGTCAGTTAGAAAGTTTGACTTTAGATATACACATATAATATAATAGTGATCATCCTGGTATAGAAATTTTACAAATGACATACCGTGATTGTCCGATCGACATATACAGGACCTTCCATAGACATCTATGCTGTGTGGAATATAAGTTTAGTTTCAATCATCAATTATCACCTCCATCAGATTTAATTTTAAAAGGATTAGGACAAGGAATGAAATATTTTTAATATATATATTAAATTTATCTCCACGAACTATAGGCAGCTGTGACCCAGCTCTCTCATATGTGTGATGAATAGCAACTCCCAGCAAGTAATTTTATATTTACGACTCACCGCGAGGCCAAAAGGTGAAGATATGAAGAGGCGGGTAAAAAAGGTTTGACTTTTTATCATTTCTCATATCAGCGCGCAAGTGTGAGTGACCAGGTTAAATTTTGACCTTTCAAGTTAAATAAATTCAAAATGGTGACTGTAAACAATAGCGATAGCACAAAGAAAGTTTTCAATTTCGTATTTACCATCGGAAATCGAGGATATTCTTTTAAAAAAACTCAAAACTCGAATGTTTCTTTTTCCTCCTGGGCATAAGGATGAGGTTGGTAGCGGCTTGATCTTTTGTTTATCACTATTCCGACAGTGGCCTACTGCCATGAGGATGACGAAAATCAGGACCCACATTTACTTACCTCCTCATCTATCGTTTCTAAGTGTGTGACCATAACGGCTGGACCATGACGACTGGATGAGGCAAATGAGATAAATAGTATGACGGGGGAATTGTGTTTCGACTAGTTTACAAAGTATTTTTAAAAGGAATATTTTCTGTCGCGTCATTCTTATTGCAAGAGTACCTTAAGAATATTAGAATACACAAAGCGTAGGCATGGTTCTGTCTGCTTCCTAAGTGGTTGTATATACACAGGATCTCAAAGTTGGAAAAAACGGATATTAGAAAATTGATGTGATCTATTCTTTTTCGTCTAAAAGTAGCCGAGTCGCAGAAAAGAACACTGTTAAAGTTTATTGGAGGAATTGAGTGTTCCTTTTTGTAGGACGACACACACACACACACACACACACAGAGAGAGAGAGAGAGAGAGAGAGAGAGAGAGAGAGAGAGAGAGAGAGAGAGAGAGAGAGAGAGAGAGAGAAAGGAAGGAAAGGATATAAACCTATTTTATTTTGTTTTCTTTTTTAGAGACAGTAATATTGATTGTACCAAAGCAGAGCACTATATTTTCTCTCGGAAGCATACGTAGAAACCTAGCTGTTGTTCAATATCTATCGACTGGAAGACGTCTTCTTCTTCGGTGGAATGTTCCATAACAATCTCCAATCCCCAATATTCTTGAAGGAAAAGATGTGGAATGGACCAATATTTTTTTAATACCTTTTTTTCTGCAAAAATATACCAGGTTTTAGGGAGTTTTGGTATTGAAATAAACACTTTTTAATGTGTACAGAGACCAATAGTTATTTATTAATGTCTCGTCTGGGCCAAAAATCCTACCACAGCTTTTAGAAATACTTAAATTTTAACTTCTTTGAAATGATAAAAAAAAAAAATATTATTGTTCTTGCAATTCAACTTTTATGATTTTTACTCTTTTCAGGGGACAAAAAATGATCCTCTTTTGTTTTGCGTTATTACCCGCTCTGTTCTTCCGTTTGAAACGCAAGCTAATGCCTAAACGAAAACAAATAAGAAAATGCCATTTCAGGTCTGGGTTCAGAGTAGGAATGTTACCATACCCCTCCCCCTTTCCCCGCCTCCAATGTAGGATATAACTCTTTCAAATTCTCAAACATAAAAGCTAACTTCATTACTTTTACGATAAAAAATCGACGGAAACCCGCGAAAACTCTATTTAAACCCTGTTAAAAAAAAACAATTTAGGCTTTAACGCCCCGATCAAAAATCCTGGCAGAACACCTCGACTTATCCAGCAGTTTTTAATCTAATCTGGTAACACTAGAAGCAGCAGACTCTTTTCATTTGGTTAGTTTCTCTATGCTAAGAACTCAAGCTAGCCCTTTAATGAAGATCTGTAGAGTGAAAGACCTGACTTCAAATTTGAATTCATGAGCGCCATTTGCACAGACGCTTGCAAATTTTTGAGTCTTCAAGTCTTTTTATGGTAATCTTCTACTATATGCACTCAACATGTAACGTTCTCTATAGCCTAAACGAAAGTAGGTAGAAAGAAACTTACTTCAGATTTTAGTTGACGGACCTATTTTACTCGACTGTGTTCATTTTTGTGATACCACAATCTTTAAACTCGATAGCAGAGCTTGTTTTAAGGTTATTGCAAGCTTTTCATGTTAAGTGTAAAAGTTTGCCTTAATCTTTTCATGATAAGTCTAAAGCTTGATTCAAGCTTGACTCATACTTACTAGTTGGCACCTGACAAGCTTGTTGCAAGCTTGACATATCAATTGGACATCTCCCAAATTAATTTTCATTGTTCTCTTTACCTTCACCTCAGTAACAATACTAATGTGAAAAATGACGAAAAAATTTCCTCCGTGGCGTTTCTTTTACTCTACGTAATTCGGTACGTTGTCATGGGGCTTGCCATAATTTTATACTAAAACCTTATTTATGTGCTTTTCTTAAGAAGGAGGTAAAAATATTAGATCTTACCGAAGAATACTTGGAATATTATTTAATGTTCTTCAGGTAGTCTACACAGTATGACAATTGGTAGTCTGAGTCTACTTGAGTTTGTATCTGGAACATCCTATTTTGGCACCTAGCTGTGTCATTCTAACAGGTTTATCGCGACTTTTCCTTAGTCACGTCAAGATAATGGCGGATGTTATCGTTAAACTAGTTCCTAGCTGACTTTCTTCTCATACCCTCTCCCCTAGCGCATTCCGGCTTGAGTTAAAGATATCTAAAAGCAAACCTAAAAATTCCAGCTCGATTCAAAGATGCCTAAAGACACAATCCACCAAACCTTCAGTACAATCTTAACAATTCTAGTGAAAGAAAAAGCCCTTTCAAAGGCGGAAGTAGTCAGAGTTCACAATCAAAATGGTAAAGTTGAGTTAGAGTTGTTTTAACTGATTTTTCCTCCAACAAATAGGAAGCTCCTCCCTCGGACTCGTGTCTTAATTTGCCTCCTCCTACACGCCGTTGTTGCTTTCAGCAGTTTCTCACAGTCTTTTGTATTGAAATAATGATGAAGCCTCGTCGTCTTTCAGTGAGCTGGGATTATTGAGCTAGAAATAGATTCCTTGCATCTTCTCTTTACATCCAGTGTCTGTTTATTCTCACAAAGGAAGGCAAAGATTGTAGTTCTGTTCGTATTTCAGATTCGGTACGAAAACAAAAATATATATTGTGATTTTCAAATAATAATTTTTCAGTTTTTAACTCATAATATAGCTCAGTTTTATACCGTAATATTCAGCTTTTAACTCACTGTAGTCGTCAATATTGATACACTTAGGACAAGTTTCAGTGTTCCCTCCTGTCAGAACTCTTTACTTGTATAATAAACCAATCCACAATTATTTGCTCAGAAGCAACTTCAGGGCACTTTTCGTGCACATCGCTAATCATAAAACATTTATTCTCCTTTGGTGACGTTAGCAATTTTTTTCGTTTTTGAATATTATATACCACATTATAACACTTTCTCCATAGACTGAAATTAATCTGCTATTAATGTCAGTTTGTGTGGTGTTTTCAGCATTCACACAATTAATAACAGACCGAAGTGCGCAGTAGGTAAAACTTTCAATACAAGGTTATTATTTTTACAGCTCATCACAAACCACAAATAAATAATCCAGGCTCAAAACCTGTACCAATCAACTTCCAACACCACATTGGACACGAATAAAGTTTACTGAGCGCCAGTCAAGCATCTGCGCAGACGATATGCGCAGAAGTTTTTACTTTTTGGATGAATCTCGTATCATAGCGGTATTCGCCAGATTGTATCTTTTTGCAATAACAAACCAGACCAGTAGTGTCTCTGGAAATTCTTTCCGGGCAAAGGAGTGGACAGGGTTTCATTCATTCAAGTTGTGTATTGTGCCTTACCAAGGAATTTTCAAGGTGTAAATATGATTAAAGAATGGAACGAGCTACCTGGATTGTTTTCAGGCTACAGGATAGGATATTCCGTCGTGTGAGATGAGATATTCTGTTACCACATTGTTTATACATCATGTTTACGTTCCTTGAAATTAATTATAAACACCATTAGCAAAATAAAACGTCTCCAGATAATGATTAAATCAATCGAAGAGCAAATTTTGTAACTGCATTTAGTAATATTGTTAAAATATTTAAGGTTTCTGAAATCTAAACTTGTGTTATGTAATTATATTGCCACTTGATGGCACCAAATTCTGCAACAAGTACAAAGTAAGTTTGGTGAAGAATTCAATTAACTCGTTTAGATGTTTTTCAGATAAAATAATAATATAATATTCCATTCATCTTATTTTATATCTCATACAATTTGTTTCTTCTTAAAGTAGCCAGTTAGACAACTATCTACAGATCACAGATATTATTTTCCTCTGTTCAATAATAAAATTTGACAAGTTCTTTTTTGATTAAATGCTTTGCGTCATGTCATAAACTAACAATAATTTGACCTCTACCGTTTGAGCGATGCAAAGTTTTGCCGTTCTGGTTCAAAACGAAGCATCCGCAATGTTTCTTGCATAGAACAAAGAGTATCAAAACACGGAAATCATAACAAATATGATTTCACAGCTCAAATTATTAAATTTAGTTCGAATTAATTCAACAAACTGAATCGATAAATTTTGTTCACTTGGACTTGACTTCCTTCTTCAATGGGTTGTATCCCCGAACCCACCAGCTCTTATATTTTTCATAAGAGCATAGATTATGTGAAAAAAATGTGGATAAAATGTTTAAATACTGTTCGGAAGTTTATAAGTGTAAGAAAATAATAAAAAGTTCACTCATTTGAGGTGTGCCATAGATTACCATGAAACACAAGAGAAGTTCAGCTCTACACAGTACATTATAGACAATGTCATTATATCTCAACGAAAAGCCACAAACTAACGGAACGCGGAATCGAAATAACTCCCTTGTGGATACCTTTAACGGTCTCTGTTTGTCACGATAGAGTAAATTTATTGTTGCCACACTCTTCGTGCACACGACTAGAAATTAAAATGTCACCAGTCAGCCATTGATTATAGGAAAGGACATACACATACATATCTATACATACTTACGTACATATATAGGCCTGTTACCAAAGAAAAAAAATAGCATACTTGTGTAATATATGATGAGACCACCTGATGCACGTGTACAAGAGATCCCACCCAGGGTTGCCAACTTGTTAAAGTAAAAAGTCATAACAGTTTCCACGAGAAACGCCTCACCGGCTTTGAATGGGCGAGGAAAAAAAAATACATAACGAAAATTAGATTTGAAAGGTGTATTTGAATTAGTAAACAGACTCATATTAAAGGAGAGAGAAATCTAAGTGGCTAAGTCGAGATAATTCGCCTCCAGGCGTTACAAGCAGAAAACGTCAAACACGAATTATTTCATCAGCCAGAATTTGATGCTATTCGTAATTGGTTAAGTCAAATTATTTCGTAGTAGTTTGTGGCAGTGAATCAGAAAGGTGTCAGGAGAGGCAGGTGGCGTTTAGAGAATAGTACTGTACAGTCCTGCCACCTATCACCAAGAAAAGTAACTTTTTAGAAGCTTACAAATATAAACTTTGGAAAAGTTGGATTGTGTACAACACCTTGTTTTGAGAGTTTTTACACTCAGTCTAATTACTGAATAACACATTTGAAATTTCCAGAGAAGGGAAAGCTTGTAAGTGCAAATGAGCGTTCATGTTCGCA
>JAGDQP010008332.1:0-63409 GCA_022664845.1 Lepisma saccharinum | reverse complement strand
CATTGAGCTCCTGTGTAGCCTAGTCGGTAGCGCGCTCGACTTCAGTGTTTCGGTGTTGACCCAGCATCGTGAGGACAACTGGGGAGCTGCAGTGAACAAAAGACAGTGGCGATCACAGTGAGAGTTCGGCTCTCCTCTCCCAACCCGTTTGGTCAGCGTGGGAGCAGTAGACCAACTCCTCCCTTCGGGGAGTAGTGGATTGAATATGGCTGTGATTTATTATTATTATTATATAAACGCATTAGGAAATTTAATTCAATTAGTGACCAAGGGCACATAGAAGTTTGGTAAAGTCAGGTATGGTGTTCTCTTTTATTGCACACGCGACTGAATCGTGTTTGAGTCAGACTGAATCTTCGAAAATAGGCCTTCTTGTTTTCAGACGCTAGTGGCCTTGTTCCCTTCTTCAAACTGACTAATATTTCCAAGGGCAGATGAATCATTCTATAACTAGCTATCGTTCTTTTCTTCTACCTTATGATAAGCGGGTATAACTTGATGTGCGTTTTTAGTTAAAAACTAATTTCGATTTTTTAGCATTTGTTCACTTCTTCAAATAGCTGGTTCATTTTTTTTAAATTATGTGAATTTTATAAACCATTTAATGTGCGTACTGTTTTCACTGCCTCAAAGGAAGAAAAAAGTCTAATAGCAAGACCAAGCCAGAGCTTTCCTTCGAAACTACAAAATAAAAAGGAGTTTCTCTTAAAAATAAAAAAAAAATAGGTGAAGTAGTACCGAACTCGGGACCACTGAATCCCAAGTCCAATGCCTTACTCATTTTTTACCATTTTATTAAATCTGAATTGGACTACAGAATCAGATAAACGGAAAATATTACAAAAAACGTTAAATGTAAATAAAGTTATAAATCAAATTAAACAACAACATTTTAAAATAACCTATTTAAAATATAAATAAAATATAAACCATTTTAAAAATATTTTTTTAAAAGGAGCCCCCACACCATACTAGATATGATTTTCACACTTTTTCAAACGTTTTAGATTTTTTGTCCAACCCCTGTAAATGTGCTACAAAGTAACACGGATGTCTTACTAGAAGCTTGCGATCAGATGCGTCTACAGGAAAACGTAGAGAAAACAAATACATGATAAGAAGTCTAAACACAGAGGATGAAGGCAATAAATAAGAATGAGATCATAGAGAAAGTAAAAAAGGTTAATTACTTGGGAGTATATTGAACAAGCGAAAACGAGGTCACGGAAGAAATAAAAGGTCGCTGTGTTTGGGCCAACGAGAGTGTCTACTTAATTCAGCACTTTCTAACCTCGTGATTAATATCAAGGAAGTTGAAATTGAAACTATACATAATGGTTATTCTGCAGGTAACACTTTACAGTTGCGAAAGTTTTAGTACGCCTTGTATATGAGCATATATTACGTGTGTTTGAAAATAAGGTTTTGAAAAAAAATATACGGGCCAAAACGGGATGAGTTGACAGATGAACGGAGGAGACTGTTCAATGAAAACCTCCAGGAACTGTGTAACGCACTCGATGTTGTAATGATATCGCGACGACTAAAGTGGGCAGGCCATGTATCTTGGATGTTGTTAAACGTAGATTATATCCCTCCATCCTGGTTGGTAAGTCTGAGGGAAGAGACTGTTGGGAATACCTATAGAGGGTTCAATAGGCAAGGGAGGTGTTCGTGATGAAAACTGGTTTGATCTTGCCAAGAATACAATCTTATGAAGAACGTTTGGGTGAATGGATGCACTTGCCATTTCCGTCAGCGATACAAGGTTAGTTCTTCAACGCACTGTTCATTCATAATAAACAGCAGCTCCTTACAATATTGTAACCTAATACTCCACGTCCCGTATCTCAATCTATTATCAATCTTTATAGTATATTCTTTATAGTATAAGAGCTATATTTCCCGATTACTTTGGGGGCGGGGAAGTTTTCTAATTATTGAATGGAAGTTTACATTCCAAAATATACACCCTAGCAATAATTTTCGGACAAAAAGATAGAATGAATTTATACTGTTCCAAACTTTAAACCTGTTCTCCTATAACATTGCTATTTTGGACTTACACCACTTGTAAGCCAAGCCGCTCATATGTATCCAACAAGTGTATAAAGTCTTCATATTAGCCATAAACTTCTATGACACAGGGTAGACTATAAAAAATAGCTGTGTTAATTCAACACAATGCGGTGTCCCAGCGTGACTACCACTTTTGTGTGTTAAATCAACGCAACACACGGTGTTGATTTCGGTTCAGTGGAAAAAATGTTACGGCTGTAGTGAGATTTGAACATGGGTTGCTCAGTTAGAAGTCGAGCGTCTTACCGACTTGGCTAAATCGTCAGACATGAAAGGCTCTAGATGCAAACGATATTTAATGAACAACATTTGAATTAAACGACTACACTATAGATTTAACTAGTGTAGGGGATCAAATATATGTTGCTGAACCCCCAAAATAAGCTAAGTTAATTGCACGACTTATCTCATGGTTTAATCACTTCCTATTTGTCAATTGGAAAACAGAATTCCTATTCATTTAGAATATTATATTTCTATGAAAGCAAGCAAGATGGCGACAGCTAAACACTTGAGCAGCATTACTGCTTTCTTATCGTAACATGTCAAATACTGCGCTAGCTTTCATAGAAATGGAACATATTCTCAATGAATGGGGATTGTGATCCGTAATTGACCGATGGAAAAGTGATTAAATCATGGCATAAGTCGTGAGAGTAACTTTGTTTGTGTTTGGGGTTTAGCAACAATTTTTTTATCCTCTATATTGTTCCTATCTAGTACTCTTTCCATCTGACGATTTAGCGAAGTCGGTAAGATGCTCTACTTGTAACTGAGCAACCTATGTTCAAATCTAGCTGCAGCCGTAACTTTTTTTCTCCCAGTACCATAATCAACAGCATGTGTTGTGTTGATTTAACACACAAAAGTGGTAGTCACGCTGGGACACCGCATTGTGTTGAATTAACACAGCTATTTTTTACAGTGTAGTTCGAAAGTCCCAGTACACCCCGGTAACTCACAAACCGACATGAAGCATCGTAGTACACTAATGTGGAATTGTAGATGGGGACTACATTTTGACGTATATGATCAACGTAGTCGCCATCTTGAAATTCACCATATTATATGGAGGTCAAGTGGGTCGTGTCGCTTATCAAACAACACGAGAATGTTGCCAGAAAGCCATTCCAGGTCTCAGATTTGACCTGCATGTTACGTTGTCGGAGTTAACGGAAGGGAAAGGGCGCTGCTGGATAAATGAACATAATGTGCAGTGCAAACTATCAGTGAAGGTAACTCCGACACTGTAACAGGTGGATCCAATTTAACACCTGGAATTACTTTCTGGTAACATCCTCGTGTTGTATAAGTCACATGGCCCAGATGCTTTTCGAAAACATGTCCTCCATCCAATATGGTGGATTTCAAGATGGCGATGAACATGTACTTCAAAATGTAGTCCATCATCACAAGTACAAATTCTTGTACTACTGTATCGGCCTGCGACCTGTCGGAGGCAGAACGAGTTTATTTAGACTGGGCTCGAAATGGGTTGTAGCTTATGAAATAAGAGATAAAAAGGCGATAGCTTTTGTTAGACTAGGATTTAGTCACATGATCAAAAATATAAAGTTACGGCGCTTAACTCACCTGACAGACCGATAATGTGGAAGACTGTCAACCGAAATGTCGAAACTATATACGAGTTGGATGTGTTGGAAACTAAAGTATATAATTAAACCACTCTGATGATGAAAAAGTGAAAACAAAATCGGTTTTCAATTTTTTTATGAACTGAATAATGAGCAGCCGATATTATCACTTTTTAATTGGCATTTTTCGATATGTGACCGGCTTTTGTGACCGACTTTTAAGGCACTTACAGAATGTATCATAATTTTATCTTCATAATAGTCTTCGAATTATAACTTTCTGTTATAAAAATCTTCCATAACGTACATTGTTTCTATCTAGCCTTTCTTAGGCTTGTGATGGGTCAGGATTTAAGCATTATAAGGAGCTATGGAATTAGAAATTTCGTCTTTCTCGACACCCCTACTGTTGATATAGGAGAAAGCAAGCAATTTCAACCCAAAGATAAAAGAAATTAATTGAGATATGTATGGAATCACGCGCTTCTTTGATAGCTTAGTATACACTTTCTCTACATGATGTCATCGCCATTAAGTGTCCTAAAAATCATCTTATTGTGCAATCCGGAGACTAGTTGTCATAGGAAGTGCTAGAATGCCAGCAGGTGTTCATTGATGTACCTATTTTAATATATCATAGCATGTATTTATTATTATCTTTCTGAAGTAATGGAAGTTCCTCTCTCCAGCAAAATATCTTTAATGGTAGTTGATCTACAATTCAACTTTTGTTTACTTAAGGTACTAATATAACTGAATAATAATACTTGCTTCTTAAAAATGACCAATCGAAAACTCTTGAGATGTAATGAATACATTTCTTGTCCTGCTAATTGTGGGATAATTTACCTGGAATTATTGTAAGAAATGATGATCACTTCTAGCAGGTTTGAATATCTTTAAATATGTATTTGTACCGCTCTTAAAACTCTTTAAAACAAGTTATTCCTTGGAGTTCTATTCAATCAACGCTTCAAAATAACGTTATGAAACTGCAAAGTTTTACTGAGATAGTGGTTTGCTTTGCCCTCCATCTATGAGCGATCTTAATACAAAAGCAGAGGGTAAATTAACAAATGCTTTATTTATATAAATAGTGATTGCTGGTACATGATACGTAAACCACTATTTCTCATCTTGTACAGTTGAAGTACATTTCTAATGTTACGAACAATAAAGAATTTGAATTTTAAAGTCTCTGTGCTTTTTGGTATATCGATATTTTGAAAATAATTAATGAAATTGTTTTCGGAGTTAAGAATCTCGCTGAGCTCCAATATTAACTTATAGCATTACGAAATGTATCTGTCATAAATTTCTACAGAAATGATTTAATTTATCACCCGTTGCAAATAGCTGTGCCGCTGTTTACGTGGTGGCGCTGATATAGTCAACAATGACTCAGTCGCTTGGTTGAGAGAGAGGACGAGTGTTGCCAACGCACAATATCGAAATCGAACTTAAAGCGTTAGGTTCCAGTTGACTCAATAGATTTAAGTACATTTATGTAACTTGGTTGCATTCTTAAACTTTCCAACATACTCCAAAAGCAGTGAAAGATAATATATTTTTAGGAATTTATTTATTGGTGGTCTTTAGGCGTAGGTTTGTTGATCTTGCTGTAATAACATCATATGAATGCAAAGTGGCATTGTAAATGATTTATTCTCACAAACACAGTGAAAGAGAGAGAGAGAGAGAGAGAGAGAGAGGGTTCAAACTTTAATGTACTTGTACTGCCGTTGCAATACAATAAGTTGATTAAACGAGCCTATAACGTATATTTCATTTTTATAGATGTTTTACATCAACATAATCCAAACATCTTCTGACTTACCGGTGCCTTTGTTACTCTGGAGTTCTTACTGCGGAGGCAGTTCGTCCTAGATATAGCACTAAGTATTTTTCAGAATAATGTATCTTTTTCACTGCATCTGAGTGTGCGGCAAGATGTCAGACAGAAGTCGTTTTCGAATATTTCTTTCTAAATTAAAGAAAAGTTCTCGAAAGATACTTATTCTTCAAATCGGGGAGAAAAATAAACAGGGATGAATCAGAGCTGAAACCGAGTCAATTTTGGTGACCTGGCCTGACACGAACACAAGTGACGCGGCGACAGAGACCGAAACTTGACCGGAATGACCAGGTCTAGGTAAAATAATTAACTGGAAATTTTGGCGTAGTACTTTCCGTGCTCTGGGGGTAACATCTTTGGTCCTGGTCACCTCTGGAAAAACAATGTTTGAACACAAGGAAATAATTAAACATTCTGCTTTGCCCTCCGGGTGGTCTGTCCCACGTTCAACCGCCTTTACCTCCCAAGAAGCCCAGGAATACCAAGGACAGTCTGGTACATAATTTGATGAGAGGTTGACTGCACCTCAGAGCGCCAGACAGGGGAACACTGCGAGAAAAGTCTTCAGTGTCCTGAACTCGGGCCGCCCTACTCATTATCAGACGCGCTACTTTCTGAACCACGCCAATTTCTTAGAATAACAGCAGCACACAATTTTTTATTATAAAAATTACTTCTTCGTATCGCAACAGTTCTGTTCAAAATGTGCAGCAGCACATTGTCGATCTCTAAGGGGCTTTCAAAACATTCGGGGGAAGAGAGTGTTCCATTAAATTTCTGCGTGGGAGGTGTTGACACCCGTTCCATCTCAGAAAGGAATAAAAAAAATGTGTTTAAAATCATATTAATGACCCTCTGCCCTGGTTGTCACTCCTCTTAAAATCACGCTATTTTAAATATATACAAATATATTCGTTCGCAAAACTTCTTCCGTGATAGTCGTAACTTTCCTCTTGATTGTGTCTTTGAATTCCTCCAGTATATTTGCCACAACGTTCCTGTATACATAAGTATTACGGTTCCGCAGCGAATAATAATTATCTCATATGATTTTAAGTGTCCTCTGTGGGTAAAAACTTTGGTAAACTTTATTTTTATATGGGCCAGTCTAGTAACTTTGAACTTCGGCCCGTCACGATTCGCCCGACCACCGTAGACCGCACGGCTACCTGGCCGGCTCCTCTGTGGGTGAGTGGTAACGCTCCGTGCCTTGGTTTCAAGGGATCCTGAGTTCGGGACCCACCTTAAACTGTAGGTCCCGTCCTCAGGACGTCATCTTCATCCGATGGAAAACAACGACAAGCCAGTATCGGTTCATCTTGCCCAGGAACCTTTGAGTCAGGATCTGCATTCGGGTAACATAAATATAGCATAAACAAAATAATACCATAATTCGCCTCGTTCGGCCACAGGAAAGCAACGGAATAGTATGTTAGGATGAATGTCTGAGGATCTGAACCGTAAAAAATACATGAAAAGAGCGACGATTTTTATTTAAAAAAGAAAAAAAGAACATTTTTTCACAATACTAGTCGTCGCTTTTCAGTGCAGGTCGTTGCTTAATACTTGTTCTCTAATTTTTTGATTTTGTTTAATGCCTTTAGGCAAATATGGCTCAGGCCGTATGGATGATGGGATGAATTGGTAGAATGAAGAAAGTGGGATGAAACGGGAGTATCCCGAGAAAACCCAAGCACACGGTGTTTGTCCACCACAAAGCCCACATGGCATAAGCAGGGACTGATTCGACGACCCCAGTAACAGAGGTGAGCGCTCTACTAACTGAGCCACCGTGGGCCCCATTTGTTCTCTAAATGTATGTTTGCAAAATTCAATAAAAAGGAATTTACTGGTACGCAGTATGCTCCGGTTTGAAAGTTTTGTATATAACACACACACACACACATACACACAGAGAGAGAGAGAGAGAGAGAGAGAGAAACGAAGGCTGCACCCAATTTAATGAATAATTGCATTTGCTCTCTTTAACTTTTATTTTCTTACGTAGCAGAAATTGTATAATTCTTCAAAACAGTTATTGTAGACCAAATGACTATACCTATATCCCCACGCTATCTTGAATTCATGACTATTTATGCAACGTAATACACCATGTTCTGTGCAAAAACCTACTGAGTTTTCAACACAGCAAATGACTGATCAAGGATCGACTGTCACGTATGAACTACGTTTTGTTTATGTCTTAGTCCAGTGTTTTGCCACTCGACGCAGCGGCACTTAAATGTGGAATGACTTATACGTATTCTATTTGTTTACTAACAAAGGTAATTTAGGGGAAAATTTGACAAAATGGGCACGTAGAATAGAACGGGAAGGTATGCCCCTAGCTCAGACTGATGGTGGCATCAACCTAATTACAGTTCAACACTTACTGGATGCACCACAGAGGACGCTTTGCCAGCTGGAGTGGGAATTTCATGAATAACGTGCCTTCAAGTAAAGTTATTTTAAAAAGGATTTATCTACGCTTCGATTTAGTCTATCTTAACATGAAGTTTATTGCTCGATTGTGGATTTCTGAGACCAGGACTGCAAAATATCTCACGCCTTAATGTAATATTTGAGCTTGTACGACGTGCTGAACAGAGCCATATTGAAAACCTAAAACTTAGACATTTGACAAAATGAGGTTCGCTATATATATTGAGATTCTACATAGGTATGTTGTGAAACAATTAAAGCTGTTTTTCCAATGACAGAAATAGGTAGTGTTTTGGAATGTTCCTGACTATTTTGCCATTTTTGTGCAACATATCAAAACAAAAATTACATTACATTAATAAAACCTTATGTTCCTATATATTATCTATGATCTCATAGATTCTGCAATCGTAAAGATATATTATAGTTTTATTTTAAAGATTTCGATGTGTGACTAAATTTATTATTGATTTAAATAAGTAACCCATTTTATCATACCGGTTGGACAAAGCTGGGAAAGTTATTTCTTTTGGAAAATGAAATTTCCAGAAGAAATCAAAACAGCAATAAAACATTTTAAAATATATCCCTGTACAGTAGAAAGATGAATGTTTCATTGGAGCCAAAATGCATTATCGTTGCTTACTACTTACTACACACACCATCGTTAAGTAAAGTTATATCTCAAAGTTTTGTTCAACTCTCTTTCATAGGTATTAAGAAAGACGAATGGCACGTACCACATGTTAACCCTCATTTACAATGAAAATTCAAGAACTGATTGTGATATAATGTTAAATTATCGAATAGTTGTCAATAACATTTTCTAAGTTATTGCTATTGTAGGCTCTGTCGAGTTATTTTCCTTTACCTGAAGCTAGCAAAGTGTTATCAAACCAGTCTTCATTCTTGCTACATTAAAATCATATGTGTGATGATTCTTTCAGCTAGTAGGAGGAAAAGCCAGTAAACAGGATATAAAGTGATACAGTAATAAAATTGCATGAAATATGAGCTTATCCCGTAAGTAATGTCGTATTTTTGCACCGTGATTGAAATAATGATAACGCTACACTACCGTTAGTCAGCAAAATAGTATCCATTGAACTCCATAACAATATTCCAATTGTCAACCAGTTGTTGAATCCCCCGCTGAAAGAAGTCACCCACTTTAGAGGTAAAGAACTGGATCACTGTATGTTGCAAGTCATCCTTATTTTCTGGTGTTTTTCCGGAAAGGTCGTTTTGCAGGCTGCGAGAAAGACACTTGTCTGTTGGTGCAACATCTGGTGAAAACACCGTTCCAACCATATTCCTCGACTTCCCACAGATCCTTCTTACCGTGTGTGGGTCGCACGTTATGAGAACACAAATGCAATTAACCAGAGCAGGACGTTCCTCCAACAATGCAGTCATTAGGTGCCAAAATTGTTGACAGTATACATCTGCATTGATGGTCTGGTTACGTGACAAGAGCTCAAAATGGATTATCCCACGGATATCCTATAAAACACTCGACATCACTTTGCAGGGGTGAAGATCCTGTATTGACACAGTTCCTGCGTTCCCCACCTCTTTAGGTAGCCACTACCGTTTAGGTGTAATGTTATTATAGAGGACCCACTTGTCAACCAATGTCATAATTCTGTCCAGAAGTGGGTCGCGTCTGTGGCGGGTGAGCAGGTAACTAGAAATGTCAACTTGCTGCTGCTTCTGTTGAGGCGTTAACGCATGGGGTACACTTTTTTTGAGTTTCGACATGTACCCAAGATCCTGCAGATGGCGATGGGTGACATGGAGTTTGCTGGCCAGTTCTTCAACAGCTTGGATAGGATTTGTCTCCATCTCTACTCCAGCTGCACACACCTCCCTCTTGGTGGCATATCGCTAAGGCTGATGTCCCCACACCGAAATCTAAGGAAGCACCTCTGGCACTTTCGCACATCCACAGCAACCTGACCATATACGACATTGATGTTTCTTACCGCTACGCTGGCTGGATGTCGTTAGTGAAATTCATACAGTATGACGTGACGTGTGTGGTTCTCCGACACTACCATTTTCAAACACAAGCCACACTTCCAAAAGGTGGAGCAGACCTTTCCCCTTCTACACACTGCTGCACAATCAATTGCCCTATATGAATGAACTATGGCACGTGTTGTCTACTTCACTATTCGCTCATCAGATGGCGTCATTGCAGCGGTCATCGCACATATGGCATTACTTATCGTATAACCCGATACTTACGTGGCAACCAGATTTTTTACCTAACCACAACAACACCTCAATACATGTTGCCTAAAAGTCTTTGGGTTGCTGCAGCAGACAAATATGGATATCCTATTCAATGTCTGTATTATCTGCGAAAGGTTTACCACAAAGGGCCCTTTACCGTTAAGCGGACCAAACATACGCGACAAAGCAGTTCGAACCTTTCGCCCACAAGCAACTCACCACTACTCGGTGGTCTGTACACTCCTCTAGCAAGGAAACCACTTTTACATTGCACTGGCACGCCATCGATGATCGTTGGCGCTATTCACTAACTCAGCACGAAGTATGACTGTCCTACTACCTGGTGACAATTTTCGAAAATAATCATGGCTATTTCTTCTGATCCCACAGCAGTTAGTTTCTAACATATTTACTTACTTTTCGTCGTAAAAATCAAAGTATGCATTCCTTTTAAAAGATAAGTATTTGGTTAGCATGTTAATTTCATATCAAAGCAGCCAATATAATATTGACATTAGAACCAGAATATACGGGTTTTCATGATACTGAAATCAAGACGTGTTTTATTTTTAAAACCTGTATTTGGAAATTTGTGATTCAGTTTAAGGATATTAAAAGTCAGTAAAAAGGAGACAAATATGTTTATCATCATTATCTATTGTGTTCGGTACAGTCACTGGTATTTGAACGTAATTTTAATCTTTCACATTTCTGCTGATTTATTTTATGCTTTGCTTATGATTTTCTTCCCGTTTATTGTTTTAACTTGCATCCTCTTCTTTTGCTTTCAACGATGATTTTCCACAATTTTGCGTAGCCTGTTTTTATTATTGTTCTTCTCTTTTCAGTGTTTCATTGTGGAATAACATCTCTATCCATCTGGTTTCTATATTTTGACGCCGGCTCATTTTTCTAAGGTTTACTATAATCTTTTATATCCTTGTCTTTACCGACTGGTCGTGAACTTAGCATTCCCAGGGGCTTGAGATCGTTCCCAGAAGCCGTCCATCCCAACGTTCTTCAGGGGTTTTGCTCAGTCACACCAGTTAAATGATACGTACGTAGTTTAATAGTTTTTTTTTTAGCTTTTCCTTTTACTGGAGTCGAACTTTCAACTATGCTGATGACTAGCAACTCTCCAATACTTGCTCCAAGCCCTCGAATTTGCTTTATCATTAACTCGGAGCGCAACAAGGAAAGGATATGTTGGCACTAAATTAATCCTGCCCGGAATTAAGGTTTTTGGCAATATTCGAAATACCCCCAACGGCGTGCAACAATCCTTCCTTTCAATTAATTGTTATGATCTGATAAAATATATATCACCTTAATTTGTTGATACCAGGGAATAGCTTAAATCAATCTTATAGTCCGTTTCTTAGTAAATAGAATAAATATATTGTAACAAGTCAAAATGAATTATGTACAGATCTTTATTCGGAGATTCTCTGGTGCGTGAGTTTGACAAGACAACGAGTTATCCCACCCCAATTTCTTTCTTATTCGTAGGATCAAATTTGCAAGGTCTCGTAACTTGTTCTCGCAATGTCATAATTTCGGAACTTGATATTGCTGAATAGTCCCTCAGATTGTATATCTCTTTTCTGAGGCGATTTCGGATATCATTCTCACATCAATGGGCGGATGTCCAACATTTAAGAGAAATTTTTTTGTCTGACTTTGTAATCGGTTCACTCCAGGCTTCGAGTCCCAGTTGAACCATAAAGGAGTGCTACCAATATCCTGGGGTCCTCGAGTACCCTTGAATATTGTTGACGTAACACTGGAAATAAGCTTAGATAATCCGTGATTCCATTAATGTGTTAATCTCATCTGCTCAATTTTCTTCATGGCATGCAACATTCTTGGCAATACAAAAATATCACAATTTACGAGCCTGGCGATTAACTTCCCAAATATTAGTTAGCCTTGGGGATGAATTTGCAGTATATATCTATAAAGTGCAGCGAACGTTTGAAACTATAGAGACTTGAAATTTTCCAAAGTGGACCTGCCAAAATTAAGAGACGTACAGTACTTACTTCTTCTCTTCTAAGGTGCTGGATTTCTCTCGAACGATCGTTGTAGCTCTTCTTCACGTAAGTAAAAGCTCTTCACAGCATTCTCAATTTCTCGCTGCGCAAATCATCGCCGGATTTCTAGGTCCGGGCTCTAACTAAAATTTAATTGAGACATTCATACTGAAAAATATTTTCAAAGTCCTTAATGGCAGCTACGTGACTGCTTGTCCTAACTCCTCAAGTAGGTTCTACATCTCAGGCTATCTGACTTGCTTCTATCCCGTGTCGCGGATAACTGGTAACTGATCACGGCCATCCAACGGTCCCTATATTTATTCAAAAATCCCAAAAAGCAAAACCAGCGCTGTATCGTCATATTCAGATGGCGCTTCGGCCTACTACGTCATTAGGCTCCACCCTTATTCTTTGGCCTCACTCTGGCTCTGCGAAAATAGAAACGAAGACAGGCATGGGAAATTTCTAGCATCTACCGTTGCACTGGGGTCAATACCCTCTTGTGGCCTGTCCAACTCTGCTACAACACCGTTCATCCAACCTTCTTAGCTATGAAAATACACTTTCGCAAATTCTGAAATCGATAAAGTAGTACATTGCAAATATTAAATATACACAATTCATGATCTTTATCTTAAAAGAGAGAGAAAAGTAAGGAGAAAGCTGCCGGCAAAACAGTATGAAGGTAACAGAAGGAAAATAGCATTATACAACATTTAAATACTCATACAAATTAATTCAATCCAATTATAGATCAAGATATTAAATAGATACAGAAATTATTTTACGTTCGATATGCAAATGACTCCCTTATTTACATGAGACTTACTCACTCACAATACATACGTACGACGATACGTTTAAAATAAACTCTAACCGCTTCAACATCCTCTTCTCACTTTATTCCGGCCTGAGTCTTAGATGCCTAAAAGCCATAAGGGAAATTAAAATTCTAATTGTCGTTCTATAGGATACAATAACCAATCAATCAAAGAAATATTATTCAATCTTTTAATTTTTGTAAATGAGCCTTTTTCCATTTGTATATTCACTATTTTCTTTGTCATATTTTATATTTACATATAATAATTTTTAAATATCTGAGACTTAAACTTTTCCTACTTTGTCCTCAATGTTTATTATTTCTTTTAAATATTGGAAATTTACTTTGATGTTTTTTTATGATTGGGTATTATTTTGTCTACGATATCTTAATAATATGGGAGTTCTGAGATAATTTATTAGGAAATTTATAATAAGTAGATAACACATCACTAACTTATGTAAAAAATATACGGCATTACGAACTTACATGTAATGAATATATACGAAGAAAATATGGTAAAATATTTGGTAGAACAATTACAAAAACGAACATTGCTTAATAATGTTTTACATATGCAGATGGGCTATTGACATAATGTCATGTGAACTAAGTCGATTCAATAGACCTTCTCCTTCGACTTTAATGGGAGACCTGAACCACGATGATCGTTCATTTAAATCTACGTGCAATCTACGTAATTGTCAGGCTAATTGAGGCGTATGGGATACCCATGACCTAATCTTTCCGTACTTCACTCACTGGAGAATGTGAGTTCAGGAAGAAGATACGTTTCTCTTATGACTTATTTGGACAGCTGGCTGTGAGCATTGGTCTATATATTTTTTCAATTTTGAGCCATCATATTCCTTAACATGTGCAATGTGAACGCTGCTACCTTATAACTAACTAACTCTATGGCTTATAGAACTCGCAAGTTCATCGCCACAGTAACAAACGTTCGCCATTGAATTCTATCCTGGGCAATATCAAGCCAGTATTCATCACGAACACCTACTTCTCGAAGATATCTTCTAATATTGTCCTCCCAGCGACGTCTCGGTCTTCCCAATGGCCTCCTTCCATCCGGACTTCCAACCAGGATATAATATAATCTTCGCTTTTTCCTCATCCGAGCTACATGAACTGCCCACCTTAGTGGTCGTGATTTCATTATTTTTACAACATCTGGTGAATCGTACAGTCTGTCAAGTTCTTCATTATTCAGTCTTCTCCACTCTCCAGTCATCTCGTCCCGTTTCGTACCGTATATCTTTCTCAAAACCTTATTTTCAAATACACGTAAGTTATTTTCATCTGCTAGGGTCGCACTCCAACTTTCGGAACCGTAAAGTATTACCGGCAGAATAACCGTTCTGTATATTTTCAATTTTAATTTCCTTGATATTAATCGCGATGTTAGAAGTTTTTGGATTGAATAGAAACATACGTTCCCCGATACTAAGCGACTTTTTATTTCTTCCGTGACCTCATTTTTGCTTGTTACGTATGCTTCCAACTATTTAAATTTGTTTACTTTCTCTATGATTTCATCCCTAATTCTTATGTTTCTATTTCCTTCATTCCCTGTGTTTCGGCTTGTTATCATGTATTTTGTTTTATCTATGTTTACCTGTAGACCTATCTCATAGCACGCTTCTACTAAGTCATCGGTGTTGCTTTGTAGTGCATCTATATCGTTCCCTATTAAAACTACATCATCCGCGTATACAAGTGGTTGATTCAAACCATTCAATGATAGTCCCTCTTTTGTCCCCTTTAATTTTTAAAATCGCATATTCTAACGCAAAGTTAAAGTGTAGAGGAGACAAGGCATAGCCTTGTTTCAATCCGTTGCGAATCTTGAAACTATCTGATATATTATTCCTATCCGTACTCTGCTTATGGGGTCGCCGAGACACATCTTCACTAGTTGAACCAATTTTCTCGGAATTCCAAATCGTATCACAATACTGTATAACTTTTCCCGTTTGATAGAATCATATGCTTTCTTACACTTAGGCGCGTTAACACAATATTACTTAATACCTTGTAACAGGTTCGAAGTAACGATATTCCGCGGTAATTATTACAGTCCCATTTATCGCCTTTTTTGTATATCGGAACTATTACTGAGGTTTTCCATTCGTTTGACAGCTGCTCCTTTCTCCATACAGCACTTATCAATTTATGTAGGTCTTTGATTAGTGCCGTTCCTCCCGCTTTAATTAATTCAGCTGGAATATTGGCTATTCCCGGTGATTTGAAAATTTTCAATTTCTTTACCGATGTTTCGATCTCGATCTCGCTAGGTTCGGGAATCCACGGTTCTGCAGTATGGATTTCGAACTTTTCTGTTTGTTCCCCGTTGTGTACATTAAGAAGTTTATCGAAATAACTTTTCCACACATCGACAATTTTAGTCGGATCCACCTCAAGATCTCCACGTTAATTTCTAATCATTCCTAACCTCGGTTGGTAACCTTTTCTTAGCGAGTTTTCCCCTTTGTATAGATTTCGTATGTTATTTGTTTACCCGTTTTCCCCTATCTCCTGAATCTTCTGTGTCAGATATTCTCGCTTTTTGTTTCTGAACCCCAGTGAGGCGTTTCGTTTCGCGTTACTGTAGTGGTTGGTATTTGCTTCGCTTTTATTACTTAACCATGGTTGCCTGGCTTGTTTTCGTTCCTCATTATTATTATTATTATTATTATTATTATTATTATTATTATTATTATTATTATTATTATTATTAGACTTTTATTTTACATGGCAAAAGTTAAGACTGATAGCCTTGTCTTCCACTTAACCTCATGTCTTCCACTCATGAAGCTTAAGGCATTCTTCATCAAACCAAGGTTTGTTTTTCTGTTGTTTCTTCTCACCCACACGTTCCTTCGCTGCGCTCTTAATTGTTTCACGAATTGCCTCCCACATCTTTCTTACATCAATTTCATTAATAATATCATCATTATTATTACTCGAGTCGGCTAGGATTTCTAACCTATTTGACAGTTCGAGTTGGTAATCTGATTTTATGCTCTGATATGCTACCTTATTCTGTTTTATATTAATATATTATAAGCGTAGGTTACATGTGGAGAGGTTTTAAAAAATGTGATTTATAGCTAATAACACTCGGTTAAAATAGAGATTTCACGAGTTTAGCTTGAAACCATATAAAGACGTTCGCAATATTCTGCTACGAATATTGAAGCAGATTATGAGAGATTGTCTTCTTCAGCGCACTTATTTAGTAGACCGAACAAGGCTACCACTTCTTTTTGTTTAGACCCTGATCATTCTCTCTTCTCGCATAATTGTGTTACATATAAATATAATCATAATAATACAACAGCAATACTAAACTTTTGGTTCTATTATTTTTTTATTCAATAAACGCCACGTTACAACAGTAACGACAACATAACTCTTCATTTATAATCAACAATCCAGTATGTAAATATTTGCACATTTTTATCTTTAATTAAACAAGTTTAAAGTTAGGTTTTCCATTTATTATGAATAGCTTTCCGTTTTATAGGTGCTGTTACTGTGATATCTTGAATATATAAATTTAAAAAAGGTACACAGAAGGGGAAATAATATTAACATTATAAAATACTTTTTAAATGTATTTTAATTAAAACAAGGCGTTAAAGAGAAGGGAATAAAATATTTATCATATGCTCATCAGGACAAAATTTTACGAAAAGAATTGGACAAAATAATTGAAAGCGTCAAGTTAGGCACCAACTTACTTTATATCCAGATGCAAACCAATTTTTACCAATGTGGAGATGATATATTTATCAACAATAACTACAAGGTGAAGACTTGTAGAAGGAATCAGTCCTGGCCTTATTGGCGGTACCTACCCAGAATTAACCGTGTTTGATCGGAGGAAACTAGGAGAAATTTCTCTCAGGATTGCAAGTACCAGAAATAAAACCCGGGTTCTCTCAATTACAGGGAAAGCACTCTACCTCGTAAGTCCTATCAATATAATATCGTTTCATACATTTGTTGTATGCAATTAAATCATATACCTCATTTCTTACCATGAAACTTTGTCGTTATAATGGTACGAGAAGAAGCTTATATTATCTCTTTTATCAGTATAATTATATTAAGTTTTGTACCCATATTAAATTTAAATAAAACTGGCTGACACTTAACTTTATTATAAATAGACACACAGGAAGCGTTACAGTTTCAATGTTCTAGCAACATCATCTTCAGACGACACATAATAACTCATAACAAGCACCAGAAAGCCAAGATATGCTAGTACATTTAGCACTTTGTAGTAGTCTCTTTTACTACATTTGTTAATAAAAGCGCGTTGCTTTCAAAAATTTTAATTATCTTACAATTTTGAGTCACAAAATTTTTCTAATCGATATTTAATAAAATCCTGAACTACTCATTTTATTCAAGTAGTTTACGTAAAAGAAAGTAAGTTTATCTACTGAGCAGAAAAAATGCTAGTGGTATGCATGGAAATTCTACGCGTATTGGAGATTTTATTCGGTAATATTTGGGATATACTGTGCTATAAGCGTTGTTTGTAGTATTAGTTCTTGTGATAGGTTGTGTAAGATTAAGGAGCAAAATCCGTACGCTGAAAAATGGTATACTGACACGAAATTACAAGACCAAACTTGATTTAAAGGATATATCCTCCTTGTATAGACTGTGAAACATTTAGTAAACTTCGGTAGGAATTCCCAGAAGTGTTATGGAGAAGTATTTTTATCTAAGAAATCCCAGCAACTTCTCGTATTTTCTGTTTTCAGTTCTTTGCACACGTATCTAAAAATTAGAAATAAAAGGTTACTTGTTTCTAATCGTATCTCAATGCAAAATTGGACAAGCGTTTGCTGTCGCCATTTTGATAAATTATTCTCGCAGAAATAAGAAATTCTTAGTTAATGAGGATTCCGATCCTTAATTGACAAGTAAAATATGATTAAGAACTTGACGTAAGTCGTAGGAGTAACTTAATTTATGTCTTCGGAGTTCTAAAAACGCACTTCTCACAATCTATACTTTTTCAATCTAGTGGTTTCTTATGACTGACAGCTTTGTCTAGTTGATAAGGCGCTCGACTTCTAACTGTAGAACCCGTTCTCAGATCTCTTTACACTTCTTTTTTCTCTCTCCCATTATCCACGAAAACAATGATGGTAGGTTATTATTGGTCAAATTACTGGAACTTACTAGGCACCCTAATCGTGCGGAACTCCATAACTGCCAAAAGTACGAGTAACAATAATTCAATCAACAGTTAGAATATTGCTTCCAAACGAGACCGTGGGTCGTTTCTCAGTGGAATGGTGATGGTTCTGTGAATAACGGATGCAGCGTAAGGTGATCCTGTTGGTCGGGTGGGAAATGTGCGGGGCACGATGATTCGGTGAAGAATCTCGGCTAAGCTATGGAACCTTGTCACCATTTAGAACTGTACACCTTGGAAGCGAAAATCGCCCTATCATGCTTAACTACAAGCACTAGAAATGACAAATTGAGGATTAAATTCACAAAACGTAATATATCAACCGAAATGTCTTGACATTGAAAAGATCAAGGAACGTTCATGGGGATGCCAAATCTAGTTGATAAACGTGCATAGTCTCCTGAAGCGATATCATCATATGATTCTCTCTGAATTCGTAAGGTTGAATATGATACCTTAAAATGTTGAAATCGAAATTGGTAAAGACGGAATTTCTATGCAGATCCAACAGCAAGAGTTTAATTGTAGTTGACTGTCCTACTGAATAGGGATAAAAAACAATAGCGTAACGGCGGGGTGGAGACTAGTCGCTACGATTGGAGACATGAAATGAGCACAGGGTAAACGGTTCGTGTTTGTGTCCCGCTCAGGATGAACATAAGGTGTTCAGAATGTTCTTGTATTCTCCGTCCCATAATGCGAACACCCGGGCAATACATTGAACAGAGGCACTGACCGCTACCTTTCCCATTCGATTCCACTAGAGAAAGCTCCCCGAGGGACATCGCCGTACATACGTAATTATGTGGATCCTTTAGGTGCAGGTACAACTAGAAACTTTGTGTGGATAATAATTATAATGCTAATAAGAAGAAAATAATAATAAATATTATTATTATTATTGTCTAAGTGGCTTTTCTCCTGGCCTTATTCTTTTGTCTCCTCTCCACACTTGTAAATACACATACATAGACATTAACGTGAAACAAACAGTAGAAAGAAACCTCTGACATTGTATTCTTGAGCTGCAAAGAAGGAAATGAGAGCATTTTGTTTGTGAATCACTATGCTTGTAATTTGTGGTTCGCAAAGAATGAAGGAATGTGCGCAGACGTCACAAGAAGCAGACGAAGGTTACCTATTACTGTGCTTCACTTAAGCTACTACAGGAATACACGTATTCCAGCACCAATTTCCTCTCGAATGTGCGTTTTGCAAGTACTTTCTTTCCCCGTGACACTGTTGTAGTTTGCAGCTAGAAGACTTTGTGTGTCAAATTAGTAGTTGGTGCGTTAGACTAAAATGGTGTATTCATTTGGTGAAATGGCCCATATGTATTTAATGTATGGCCGTGCCGATGGTAACGCCTTGGCTGCGCGAAAATATCAAGAATATTTTCCAAATCGCCAGGTTCCAAATGTAAGGATATTTATTGCTATTGACAGGCATCTTAGGGAAAGTGGTAGTTTTAGAGCAATGTGTGACCGTGGAAGACCAAGAACTCTGCTCGAACCTGACCAAGAGAAACAAGTATTTAACGTGGTAGACGAACATCCGGAAATCAGTATACGAAGAGTTGCTGCCAGAGACGATGTTGCACCCAAAGTCATTTGACGTCTATTTCACGAACAACTGCTATATCCTTGGCATTTACAACGCGTTCATGCTCTCGCGAGAACTGATTATCTCCCGCGATGAAACCTTTTTAAGTGGTTTGTGAGTCAAGTTACAGAAAATCCTGCACTTCTATTATTAATTCTGTTTACAAGTAAGTCTTGTTTCAGAAGCGATGGGATTATCAATGTTTACAACCAGCACGTATGGGCAAAGAAGAACCCACATCAAATTGTCGTCAAAGATAACCAAAGGCAATATTCTGTCAATGTATGGGCTGGTGTGATAGAAAACAACCTCTTAGGACCATACTTTTTTCCATATCGCTTAACCAGCGAATCTATCTAGAGTTCCTGCAACGAGAACTTCCGTTTCTACTAGAAGATGCACCTCGTGATGTTCCACGTCACATGTGGTTTATGCACGAGGGAGCTCCACCTCATTTCTATGGCCCAGTTCGAAGACATTTCAATGACATATTTCAGGGACGATGGATAGGAAGAGGTGGACCAGTTTTTGGCCAGCTCATTCACCAGATTTAAATCCTATACTTATTATTAAAGACTTCTCTACATGTTCTCCACTCATACTTAATTGGAAACATAAAGGGTGATTTTTCGTTACATTTCTGAAGCAAAGAAAAAATATAGCATCTAACTTTTAACTTGGAATTAACTAAAAAATCTTGCTTAGATCCATAAATACATTTTCAAACAAGTTTTGAAAAATATCAATATATTAGTTATATTTGTTTACTTGCTCTGCGCTGCGATACAGTGGTTATGATTCAAAACCTTTAGTTGCAAACGGAAAATAATTTACGTTCCGAGTTGGAACTCTTAAGTTTATTGTATTATATGTTGGATGATACCCTTTTAAGGTTAAAGAAAAAGTTGACATCGTTAATAACTCGACGATAAGATAATTTTAATAAACATAATTAATTTTTAATAGTTTCCTATGATGAGGCTCCAAATCTATGATTAAATTTCCATTTAAGCCAAGCCAGAAAATAATTCTGTATAAGTTCAATCTAGTCTATCAAATATTTTCTATTATAATTCCAAATTATAGTCCAAATTGGATCTTACGATAGCACAATATTTTTAATATTTCTGAAATTTCTACAGATCCATTTCGAAAGGCCTAACTTTTATCTAGCTTAAGATGTTATTACCTCTATATGTTTGGTAAAGTACAATTTTTTATCTGTAGAAAGGTTTCCCCCAACCTATAGGTTTAATATGATGGATTCTTTTTTCGTGAGAAAGAAATTCCAAAAGATTTGTACAAATTTGGAGATAACTGATTTTGGTTTGACCAACCATATACTCGGTTACTATTATTTTGTAATAATAAATGATCTTTATGCTCACTTATAGATTTAAAAAGCTTAACATCATCGGCGTATGATAATATATCACTGTCCATGAGATCATTAATAAAGACAATAAAAATCAGGGGGCTTAAATTGGATCCCTGAGGAACTCCCGATATTACAACATACTCAGATGATAGACAACTTTTGTATCTAACTATAAATTTTATATCTGTCAGATATGTTCTCATCCATGCCAGATAAGAATTTGAAAAACCATAAAAAGAAAGTGTCTTTAATAATAGTTCATGTAGAACTTTATCAAAGGCTTTCTTAACATCTAAGGTATTTAGATCAACTTGCCCTCTACTTTGAATTGTTGATGCAATTAACGTTAAAGTTTGAACAAGATTTGACAATGTCGATCTGTACATTTTTTTTTTAAAAAAAGCATGTTGTTTGGATGAAATACACCTATCTATTTTACTAAAAGTATCGTTATATTTTTTTTTAATTTTAGGTATTACATCAATTATTGAAATTTGACGAAAATTCTCAATGTGCTTCCCATTTTTTGTAGGTTTTGGAGACAGAGCAACCACTTTCCAGGATTGTGGAAAATAACTTAAATTAATACTCTTATTAAATATTGGAGCAATCAAATTACTAATACTCTTTATTATAAAGATACAATCTAAGTCACAGGAAGAATTAGGCCTCAAACATGTTATTGCTTTCGTTACATCATCAACTGTTATCACTGGCAAAGTTAAATTAACTGAAGAAAAGTTATAATTACATTTTAAATGTTTAGTACTTTCTTGAGAACTTTATAAACTGATCGAGAAATCACCAAAATGGTCCACAAGTTCTTCAGATTTAAATACTATTTTGTCTTTAACATGAATTCAATTAGTATCTATATTTGTTTTGTAGAATTTCGAATATAATTCCAGAAATGTAAAGGTTTATTTACAAGATCACTTTCACAACATGACATACAGATGAAGAAGATTTTATTTATTTTTTTCTTAAGTCTGAAAATTTTAAATAGTCACTTTGTTTCATTGATTATTTAAACACCTTATGCGCCTGATTTTTCATTTTGAGAGTTCGTATAAGCTCAGAGGAATACCATAAAGGGTATTAAGTAGTTCGTCATTTTTCGCAATATTGTCATTAATACACAATTTTATAATTTATTCTATTTCTATGCAAATTAATATCGAGTTATATATTCATTCAGTCAACTGCACAAACTTCTCTATATAAAGACCAATAATCACCTCTATGATATAATATATAAGTCATGCGATTATTCATACTTCTAATTAGTTTTGGAATGGGAATAATGATATCAAAAGTTGATGATATTGGTCTGGAAAGACCATATATTTAATGGATTTACAAGTCTGACGCATACAATTTACTAATATTAATTCTCCATCATTACATTTTTCATCTACATCTAAAAAAATCATCCAAAAAGTAAAATAAAGATTTTGCTTTACACTTTGACTAATAGTGAATATCATCAGGAAAACATCATATTGACCCAATTGACCTTTGATATATTAAAGTTTCCAATTATCAATATATGATGTTCATAATGTACAAGTTGAGAAGATATGTGTTTTAAAAAAATTGTTAAAATGTATTAAACTTGTATTTGGACATAAGTAAACACATGAAATTAATAATTTCTTCTTTTTACCATATTCAATTTATATGCATATAAATTCATTTGCAAACTCTAAATCTATTCTTCTAAGAACATTAATATTTCTTTTAATCGCAATTAAGGCCCCACCACCTATTTCACAATTAAGCTTACTATATTGTCTATTAGTTCTTAAATAGATATATATGTCTATAAAGTAATCAGAGTTCATTGGTTGATCCGAAAACAAGGTTTCATTAACACAAACTATATCATAATTATTACCTGCAATTGAAGAAAAGGACATTTCACTCTTTGTCCTTAAACCTATTACATTCTGATACCAGATTTTCAGATCAACCATTAGTATTATCTAATTCATACAAATTTCGAGTTTTTTTTGTTCATATGTTTTACTTTACCATAAGAAGGATCAAACAACATTCTATCTGGCCAAATTGCTGTGATTTTAACCACTTTATTATCTGTTTCATTTATTTCGACATTAAAAGAAGAATGAGTATCATACTTTGTTCTCAATGTCGTACATTTCACATCTAGTGTATTTTGTTCCTTTACTAGTTCTTCAATTTCATGTTCTTCTACATCTGGATGAGACCATGTTATAAATAGAGCTTTTTTTATTAACAACTAAATTTGTTTTAGCTTCATATTTACCATAAACCATTTTCCTTTGATCTGTTCTCGAGTCATTTAGGACAGTACCTACTTGCCTATTACTTGAATCATTATTTTTAATCTTTGTCTTTCTTTTTTATACAACATCAACCCAATTTTAATTGGGATTATCCTTTTCTTGTTCATTATCCCCTTCATAGGTTAAATTAACAATATCCAAAATTACATATCATCAAATGGAGGAACATTTGACTGAGATATAGGAGTCCTAACATAGGTAGAACTTTTTGAAGTTACACATTTTTGCATTAGTTCTTTCATATTTTTATATTCGTTCTTTAACATACTGTTTACCTTCTTTAGGCCATCTAGTTATTTTGCAAACATCTCAGATAAATTACTAAATCCACTCTGCTTCATATTAAAAGGATTTCTTGATTCTAGGTGCTCTTAATATTATGTAGGAATATCCTATACCTTCTCTTCCATACGATTTCCTTCTTTATTATTTCTTGATATTTTCTTACATATTTCACTTTTGAAAAGTGACTTTTGAATGACATTATTTCTTCAGGAGAAAACTCAAGACAAGAGATGCATTTTAAGGCCATTTGCCTCCTGAAAACTGGAAGATAACAAATTGGGTAGTTTTCTAAATTAGGTGCCATTTAGAGTTTAAATAAAGACAATAATACATTTTAAAATAGAAAAACATCTGATACTAGATAAACCAAGTCCCTTTGGCCGGACTGAGCCCTACAGCAACACACAATTATCAATTATAACAGGTTAACATGCAGTTCAGTTCTTTTCCGACCCCAACACGTATAGAAGAGGGGCTGCTCATGGATAGAAAATGGCCAGAAAGAAAAGGAGAGGCCTTGAAAACACAACAGCCATGGGGTTGAAGGCTGAGAACCGATAATAATAATATCCTAGAAGTGTTCCTTTACGCAATACTCTCATTGTAAGAGTGGACACGCAGAAAAACTCGAATTGAACTTCATTTGCTATTATATTGTGAATTCGCACAAGGGAAAGAAGTTAACTAGAGTTGGGTTTAGTTTATCATGATGATATCAGCATCACCACTAATGCAACCAACACATTTCCAATAACCATCTCTTATTACATGATATGATCTCCACGAAATATAAGGACAAGTACATGCAAATTATAAAAATTAATTCGTTCAATCTGTATTACAGTTTGTGCAAAATTAATTCATAGAAATCTTATAATCTCCACAGAGAAATAAATTTTATAATTGTTTTGTATGCATAATCAAAATCAAATATTCCTTTTTTCTCCAACGTTTCAAAATAATATACTAGCCTTCTATTTTCTAAAAGACTTTCCACATGCCGTAGACTTCCGATCTTAGATCTTGATATAACGTGTTGCATTTGTTTATGTACGTGATTGTGCAACTATCGTAGACTAAGGAATCGAAACTCCTACCTTTGGTAAATGCCTTTCTTTTCTTTTACGCTTTACAACCATGTGTGAATTGTGTGGTTTAAAATGTCTCATTCGCGTGTCTTGGCAGTGGTCTCCAGAAGTGTTAGTCATGGTTTTCAGATAAGGCGGCCATTAACCACATCTCCAAAAATATACAGATTTCAAATTAAGTTGAAGTTACTAAAGATGTGGAGCTGTTGCTGGTATTACCTAGAAGTTAAAACTTATCTGCATATTCGCACAGCTATTGAAAATCTTTGGAAGACAAGTTAAAATGTTTAAAGTATAACTGAAAACGCAATTAAAAGTTTAGTGTTAAGATAGTGGCATATACTACATAATTGTTTTCATTAAATATAAACGTAGTAGAAGCTGTATTGTTACTACTAATGTTGCTGCCATCTATTGCACACCAAGTCTTGTAACCTCATTGAAAAAGAGGAAAAAAATATATTTTGTTGACAAACAATCTTACATTATTTCTAAGATCAGAGTTCCAAGCTTGCTAAATTAAGTCTTGTGTGGAGCATGAGCAAGCAAATTAACAAGAGAAAATCGTAACAATAGCATTAGCAATGTTTCCCTACGTAACAGTACCATCCTAAGAGTAGATCGAATTGAAAATCAATTGCTGCTCTTTTATGAACTAGGAAGAAAATCGATATTTGAATATAGAGTGTTTCGACAGTTCTCACCACATATACAACATTGCACCTTACAGGAAAAGAAGGTTCTGGTTTATCATGTTGATAACATCAGCATCACCACTACTGCAACAAACACCATTCCAATGAAACTATCCCTTATTAAATGACACTATTTCTACTAAATATAACAGCAATTATTTAAACATTATGAAATTCTGTCCATTATTAGAATATGTGAAAACTAAGATAATAAAAACCTGATATTCAAAGACGGGACAAGTTTTATAATTCTTTGTATGCATAATCAAAAAAGATATTCCGTTTTCTCCAACATCTCAATATTCTAGCTTGTTATTTTCTCAAAAGACAGTTTACACTACTGCAAAACTTGCCATTCTTAGATATTCATATAACATAATAAAATGGTAGTTTTTATATAAATTATCTCTTCTTAATTCAGCCAACAGTATTAAAATTCAATAGCAGAACTTCAGCCACGAAGATCAAAATTCAGTAAAAGAAAACATAACTTATTTAATATTTTAATTGCAACGATATCCGTAAGAAAGGAAATCACTTCTAGATATCACACACTGCAAAGTATTACAGACATTTGATAGCAGAGAGAACAATTATAAAATATTATAATAATTATAATTCTATTGTTTTTTATTGTTCTATAGAACTTACTTTTGAAATAATTATAATCATCATTGGACGGTCTTTATATGTTGTATCTATTGATTCAGTAAGAATTGTTATTTATTTAACATGCATTAGAAAATTAAAGTGTAATGTTTTGTCTCTTTAAGATTTCTGTGTTTGTACAGAATCAAAATGATTTTTTTTTCGTATACTGTGAACTTTTCAACACTTATTTTATAGGAAACTAATATTGACGGGCTATAAATAAAGTAATAACGAAAATAGGTGCTTGTCTGGACAAAAAACGGAGTATTCCACACGAAAGGAGTCAATTTGAGAGAACATTGCAGTGTTTGCGCTACTATTTTATTGAGTTCATGCAGATGAAATGACCACTTCGAAGCCCGTGTGAAACGTACCTCACCAACACATCACAGGGAGTGACTGAGGTCACAGGTATAACGTCACAAACTCTATGCGTCCAGAAAACATGCTCGAGTATTCATACGATTAGAAGACAGCGTGTCGTTCAACGAGGTCGTATGAAAGTGCACCACGGTGAACACACAATACCAATTGATTATTCTTTGTGAATTCAAAATTGGTCATTCTGCACAGCAAGCCGAAAAAGCCATTAATAATGCATTTGGGAGAGGAATGGCGTATGGCGTATAAACGCAACATTCGCCGCTAATTTGTCAAATTTCGTTCCGGTGATATAACATTGCAAAACGAGGCTCATGGGGACCGATCACCATCGTGTTCGGATCAGCTGCTCGGGAACGCAGTTGAAGCGGATCCTCGAAAAAGTGTTCGTGCATATGCAGACAAGTTAAGCATACTCCATTCCACTGTCAGTCGGCGGCTCCTTGCGATTTGTAAAGTGAGAAATTGGACCCATGGGTGCAACAGAAGATGAGACTTGCCAATAAGAATCGCTAAAATTGAATCTGCCATGACAATCCTGAACGGTCAGGACAATGCTTGGATCGTGATCAATGTCCAGAAACGTGTCCTAAACCACTTCCTCACCCACGAAAAGTGTTGTTGGTATGCGTGGTGGTAGTGATCCATCTTCCTCAGGCGAGGCGAAACCATAACTGCTATTCGTTACAGTGCTGAACTCCATGAAATGCACCACAAATGTTTCCGCAAACATCCATCAATGGTCAACAGTATCTTCATGTTGCATACACGGAAAAAATAAAAGATTACTAGTAACCCAGAGAAGGGTTGGTGTAACAGAGTGAGTTGGTAAATATAGAGCCCAATAAGTACAAGGTTGGAGCAATCCATCTAAAAAGGTTAAATTTAGCGGGATGCTCTAACCCTGCACGTAGGTTTGTTTGAAGGGTTATGATAAACAACTGTATTCAGTTACTTTAACCCATCCCAACAAAAATTTATTGAACGTTTCATGGTAAAATCGTCTGAAAGCAAGTAAATATTATGATTTACACTACATGTAGCTTAATTATAGTAATTTTTATAAAAGAATAAAATAAAGAATATACGCGCCGGGCTGGAATCGTTCCGAGTACCCTACGCAGGGCAGTTCGAGTTTCTAACCACCGCACCACGGGAGCAGATAACGTTCACCCTGGATACTGTATGTATATCACGAAAGTTGCGCGACTTTGATGTTCACTATACAAATCTTCAATCCTGTCTACTACGCTTACTCATTAACAAAATATGTAATATTATAAATATATTCCTAAATATAAAGTTGTTATTTTACCTGCTAAGCTTAACATAAAAGTCTTGACGAAGGTACAAAACTTTCACGCGGAAATCTCTCAGAGTTCAATGATCGCCATCTCGTATACATGCAACTCGGTTAAACTAACCCTCGTCATGGCTAAAAAATAACTAATTCTCAGAAGGTTAAATTTATCAGGACATTAAACGATTCATATAACCGAGCAGTGGTTCAATCACATTGTTTAAATTAACCGTGTGAGTTGTTTATTTCTTCATATACCTAACTTGTAGGTAACTGACTACAATATTTCTGTTAAATTTTCAATTTGTTATTATTAAGCTACAGTATTAGGTACTTTAATGTCTCAAAAGGATTGTGGTAAACAACCAATGGGTTACCTGGAACCCTTTGGGTCATTAATATAGCAAAATCGTGACATAGTTAAAACTATTTTTTTCCGTGTGACAATGCCTACTCACATATCGCGGAAAGAATGGTGCAGGATCTCTACGAGTTTCAGTATGAAACAGTTCTTCACCGGTTGTATTCCTCCGATCTCTTTCCCACTGACTGTCACTTCTTCAGGGATATCGACCACTTCTTGACAGGGAAGAGATTCCCTGATGATCGGGCGGTGCAATATTTAGTTGAGGATTACTTCACATCGCATGCTCCAGACATTTTTTGCCATGTTTTCGAATCGTTGGCTGAACGATGAGAACAGTATATGGATTCAGATGGTAACTACTTTGATTAAGCAGGTAATGTAGTTTTCATTTTCTTGGCCTTTGGACATGACGAACCTGGGGCGGACATTTCATTCGCACCAACCCAATACTATCATTTTAAACATTTTTGTTTTAGAGCTATTATTGAGACGACGAAAACAAATTTCCTTTCCCATCTGCTTCTTTCTGTATTTAAACCGCCCTCTCCTCTCCTTTCCTTCCAAAAATAATCTAGATAGTGAAATAGGTGAGGCAGCATTCTGCTTTCTAAAGTCTGAAAATGTACATTTTTAGCTTCAAAGAATGTTTAAATGATTTATTCACTTACGATCAGTTAATAAAATTGATTTTAAGTAAACAAATGACAGTTGGAAAATAGGAATTTTATACAGTCGTAACTCAGAAAGCTATTTTTGATACCTATTAGGCAGAAAGGTATGAAAACGAAGTCGGAAATTCATTGCGAAAGTGACTTATATTATATAAAGGAACGTTCGTCATGTTCAATATTTGAAGGACAAGTATTAGGAAAGGGGATGTGATAAAACTTACTTCTTGGGGTCTGAAGGGAAAAACGTCTCAATTAGTACTGGATCTATGAAATTATTTTATTCTCGGGTTCAAAATGATTCCTGAGTTTCTGAGATTGAACAATGATGAATGCGTGTCAATTGTTACTTTATTGGTGTTCGAGATATGAATGAACTAGATAATATTAAGAGAAGAATTTCCTTATCCATATTGTAGAAGTCTACTTAAATGTAAACAGCTTTTCTTCCGGATATTTCCTCAGGCACTCAAGACAAATGGCTGGAATCGTACCTTCAATTTGGCCTTGGCTGACTCCTTCACACATTATTTTCTCTAACCCACCGAGAGGTTAGAACGCTCGCTGTCTATGCCCGTGGTCACAGGTTCAAATCCTGCTGGGATCTATTGAACGCAGTGTTTCGGAGCCCAATAGGGCATTACATGTAAGTATGGGAAAAAATATTATTTTCATATTTATAGTGCACCCCTCGTATGTTGTTTCTACTTGCAAGATATGAATGTATACCCAATTTTAGGTCATTTGGTGATGTTTTGACCCTAGCACAACACGATTAACTGTTTAGTTTAAGGTATTCATATACCCTTAAGAACACAAACATCATGAAATTATCGATTTTTTTGTTTTAGATTACAATTTGAAATATAAGATTTCTTTCACTCTTACACTTTGAAATATAAGATTTCGCATGATTTAAGGATTTTTAATGAAATCTCCTTAATTGTGGTTTTACAAAGAAATTTGTAGCGAGATGTATAGGATTTCCTTAATGGCATCGGAAACTTAAAAGAAATTCTGAGAAAGCGTTTTCGGGCGTAATTCTTTTAACTTGCAACACGATAAACTTTGTAATAGGTTTAAATGTGCACGTTTTTTTGTCGTTTACAGATTATGAGTATAGGATAGGAATGCTGTCTTAAAAAATCTAACATGCTGATTTAATTGTAATTGTTTATATTTGGTCACAACTGTGAAAATTCAATGAAAATATACTTTTGTTTTTTTTTAATAATGAAAAAGTACAAAGTATTCAAATTTCACTTAGTTATATAATTTCACTAGACAACATTAAAATATATTGTATCTTGAATTCAAAGTGAATATTATGTATCTACAGTAATTAGAAATACAGTAATATAAGACTGTTTCTGATGCAGAGAAGACAAACTAAATATATATAGTAACAAGTCTGGTATTATAGTACTACATACTACGTCTAACTCCATTTTTCGAGATAATCTTTGATCTTCTAAGAAGTGCACATCTTCCAGAATCATTTTTCTATTCCTGCATCTGTCATGTTCTATAACAGAAATAGCATTTGCATGTGCTATGTCAAAGAGTAGACGAAGAGATTACAGAAAGCTTTCACTCTCAGCTGGGAAGTTCTTCCTTGTTTTATCTTTTCGAAGATTTTCGTATTGCACAATTAATTTATTGAGATTTACTTTGGAATGTCCCTCTCTGATAGGTGTGACAGGAATGCCAGATTGCTCTTAAATTTGTTCTGATTTCAGAATAATGATTTTTTTAAAATCATATCTTCTTCCTTTCTGCATTGATCCACGATTGAAGAAAAAACAAAGTAGCGAAGCACATCCCCATTGGTAGGCAGTTCAGAGCCTTTTTTCGTGGTCAAATCTTGCAGTAAATAACCCAAAAGCCACGCTTCAGACACTTCTCTGTAATCCTTTCTAAGTACCGGTCGGCTTGGTGTTGATGGAATTGGAAAACCTGCTTCCTGAGGTGGTTCCTCTTCCATATTTTTACTCATTTCTGCCTTGGTTACAATCTGTAAAAGATAAAAAGATAAAGCAAAAAGTTAAACAACAGTTCATGTTATTTATGTGCGTTTTGGAATGAATTCTTTTAGGTGGGCCTGGGTCAAAACATGGCCTACAGACCTGACAATTTGCAGGCGATTAAGTTTCAGTAATTGTAATAATATGGCAGGGGTGCACAAAATACATTCGATTTTTTTTTTTTTTTTTTTGCAATACCCTAGAGATCACTTTACCCAAAATTGTAGGTCCAGTACTTAAAACTTCACCAGCTTGTTTAAGACGTTCATAACAATCTACTCACTTACTCTACCTATTCTGGCTTTATCCATTGACGTCTAATCCTTAAATGTAAGCAACTCTGCACAACACTTATGGTCTACACAGTTGCATAATAGTTAGGATTGATTATATTAACTTTTTAGTCTCTTATCTTGTTTATTTTTGTTAATCGTCACCTATGGACTATATAGGCAACTATTCTCTAAGTCAGTCACGTCTAAGAAATCGTGACATTATCAGAGCAATATTCTGGGGGAAGGGATGGGGAAGATAGCAGCTAGGATCTTGCTCTATATAAAGTAATTGAGCAAGAAAAAAAATATCGTGTTTTGTTTAACTCTGAGAACTAGATATCCCTCTTTAAATTCACAATGGTGCAATTTATTCTATTTATTTTATTTTACGCAACATGGTGACATTTAGTAAGCTCAAAATGAACAAATGTTCGTAATGTTAACGACAAAGAGAAACAGATAAACGTCCCATTTCTTGTATTGCATAATGCAATTGATTATACCCTGAATTTGGAGACATTTCTTAGTTTCCTCTTATTTTCTATGGTTTAGCTAAGTTAAAATTAATTTTAAATCTGGAAAAATATACCTAACGATTGAATGAATTGAACTTCGTGGTATCTTAAAAATATTAATGTGATGTCAACCATTTTAGTTGATATACAGGGTGTCATGAAGTCCGTTGCCACCCCGTGTAGCTTCGAAAGGACTGCAAATATCAGCAAACGCTAAAACACGTCTTTCATTATTTTGAGGGGGCTTGAATTTTGAGCTATACAAGTTCCCCCCCCAAATAGGGGTACGGGGTCAACTTAAAAATTTCAAATGGCAAAGGGGGTCGAGTAACATATCGTTTGAAAGGTCTCGACAAAGCAAATATTTTGCCGAAAGTTTCAAGTGTCTTGCGCATTCCTTTCTTTCATAGAAAATCAACTAAACGGTATCTCGTCCTTACACTTTCTTTCATACAGGCATTATATAGTGTTCAAATCACATTCTGCATTGGAAACGCTGCTTCCGACAACGAGTTGTTCCTCTAAACACGAATGTTTAGGTGATACTAGCGCCATCACAACAAATACATCCCCAGCTGCAACAGACTTTACGTTCAACCATCGTTTTCATCGTAAGAAGATTGAAATGTGTTTACAAAAAACGCTACGACTTTTGAATGCAGGATTTATCGTAATTTTAATTGTATAAGTGACGACAGCGTTCTGTGTTTCGGATGTATGAAACGGAAAACAGAAAAAGTGCATACACGTCATTGTTTGAATATATTTTAAATTAGTTGAAACGTCAGTATTAAATTTTATATAACAGAAAGAAGCATTCCATTTAGGGTTTGAACCTAAAATTAATATTTTAAATGATAGTCGTATTCCTAAACAGCCATTCTTAGAAATTGGATATCCTCCTCAAGAGTTTCCTTATACAGATATTATTCAACCTCAGTTTGTTGGTGATATAGAAGTACCTCCTTTACGAATTATAGGTATGATTGATAATCATCATGAGAAAGTACAAACCATAACTTTTCACAATGTGCATTATATTCCACTTGCAAAACTTTCATTTGTAATTGTAGAAATACTACTAAAGGATCATTCAGGTCGGAATTTCAATTAGCATCCGGGACATTGACCGTAACGCTTCAATTTAAGCGCTCATCAGTACAGAAGTATACCTTACTTTGCAAGAGCTGTTTATCAACGGGGACATGGAATTGGGAGTTTTCGCGGACTGTTTGGATTTGCTATGCCATTCATTAAACAAGGAGCTAAAGCAGTAGGGCGACAAGCTTTACAAACGGGAATACAAGTTGCGGGGGATATGCTGGAAAACCGCCGTATTAAGGAATCTTTAAAAACACGAGTTCAGGAAGCAATATCATCTTTAAGAACTAAAGCTGAAAATAGAGTCAATCAGTTGCTTAGTGGTAGTGGTAGAAGGGCACGTAAACGTAAGTCTTCTGTGGGTATTGGACGATCAAGTTTAAAAAGACGACGTGTTCGTAACAAAAGAAAGACTAGAGATATTTTCAGTTAACAATGTTTCTTACACCTAAAAGTAATGAATTCGATTTAGTTTCTGTCGCTATGACTCAAACTGCTATCGAATCATCTCGAATGGTAGAGTATCGACCAATTTCATTGCTTTCTTCTGATGGACCTATAGAATTTCTTGTGCTTGGAGATACTGCTGAATATATCTTCCTGCACATATTTATCTTTATGTTAAGTGTAAATAAAGTATTAAGGGGAAATTGAGATAATTTTCAAGTAGCAGCAGCAGAGCCACCAGCCGTTGTGTCTCATAATGTAGGGCCGTTTAATAAGTTTTTACATCAATTTTTAACCAAGTCAATGTTTCTTTAAATGATAAAATTAGTTCTTCTTCAAATGCTACGTACCCTTCTCGAGCATATTATGAAACATTACTTAATTATTCTGAAGATCCAAGCAAAACTCATTTATCCGCTGGTATAAGGATACTGCAGGGAAATTTAATAGTCTCAATGAAAATAATGCTGGTTATTATAAACGAAAATCTCTTGTTGCTGGTAGCGCTTCCATTGATATGTATGGGCGTCTTCATACATATATTTCTGTATCAAATCGAGTGCTTTCAAATAAATCCAATCTTCGTATAAAATTAAGTCGTAGTAAAGATGCATTCTGCTTAATGGCAGCTGAAATTCTACATTTAAAGTTAAACTGGAAGAGGTTATTCTTTATGTGCGTCGAATTAATATTTCTGCTGATTTATCTTTAAAATTAAACAGTTTTATGACTCATGATACTGCGAATTTTCCACTAACTAGAGTTCAGATTAAAGTACATGCTATTCTTGCAAATGTTGATTCCTATAATCTTGATAATATATTTCTTGGAAATGTACCAAACGGTTTCATTATAGATTATATTCCAAATATTGCATTCAATGGAAAATATCATGAAAATCTGTTCTACTTTGATACTTTTAATATTAATAAGTTGCAAGTACAAATTTGTTCGCAATTTCAACCTCCCAACCCTCTTACTCCAGACTATGCTAAACAGCTATACGTTCAAAGTTTTCACACCCTGTTCTCTGGAACTGGTATATTTAATGAAAATGTAAGTCATACGGTCACATATTCTGATTACCCTCATGGATGTACTCTTTATGCTTTTATTCTTTGGATGATTCTACATGGGATGTTATTAAGGATTCTCCTGTTAATTTCTGAATCGGGTTTAGTCAAAATCTTGCACAATATATTTCATGTATTATTTACGCTCCATTTGATTCCCTTATACAGATCGATAAGGATCGAAATCTATGTGTGGATGTAAAATTTAGTTTAGTTTGAGATCAACCATGAGAACTGTCGCATACTTTTCAGCCTTCGATTATAATGAATAAAATAATTTCATAGTCAAAGAATTAGCAATAGTTCATGTAGATACCAATAGTTTTCAAAGTTGGATATTTAAACCTCCTTTTCCAACAAAAAAGATTATTCCTATTTCAAGATATGCAAATTATTATTTAAAGCAATATGTATTTGGTTTAGAGTGGATAGAAGGCGAAATTGAATATGGTGAAGTTAAAAACATAATTACCAAGTATACCTCGCACAATGGTAGTGTATTCACTCATCGCAAAGCACGGCAAATATTCCTAGAGCTTCTTCACAAAGAACAGTGATTAATTCGGAAGATATACAGTCTCCAAAATATAATGCTTTAGCATTTCCATCACAAATTGTGTTCACCATCTTCATCAGTTTACAAGTTTTCGTTCTGCCTTAAAAGAAGCGCCAGTTTACGGAATCTATTTAGCTTATTGTCATCTACGTTCTTTTATTCTACCTGAAAACAGAACAGTGTTTGTTGTGTTGTATAACATTTTAATATCCCTTGCTGTCACTAGCTGTTCTGCAGAAAGAACAATGAGCAAAATCAAAATGTGAAAAAGCGCTTGCGTTCCACAATGTCTGAGATGTGGTTATCAAACATGCTTATTCTGTTTTCAAAGAAAGACTAGCTTCAGAAAATATCAAATGGAGATATTAGCGCATTCGCACAGACCAGAGCAAGGAGGTTGCAGCTTCTTCAGTTGTTGTACGTAGAGTGTGTGTGTCAGTCGAAGTTGTGTAACTTCAATTTTCAATTTAAAAAAATAAACACCTTTAAACACATGCTTATGTTAAAGGAACATCAAAATGGTATAAAAATAATATCTTTTTCAGTTTCAATGATCTGTTCCAATTCCTACGTTAAATGTTTTTGATTTGCAGATTTGAATCTCAGTTTGCAGATCCATAGAAGATGTTGTTCGAGTCTCACGGACTCCCAGTAGGCTACATATTAGTTTCCTAGTAGAAAATTATATTTGTGCAAAACAACTTTACCTCTCAGCAGGCGTCGGTAGGTTGGCACGCCGGCTAAGTCCTGTATCGAGGAAACGTCGAATTACGTCATGATTGTCATCTGCAGTGCTTAGAGGTATTTAGTAAGTGGAATCAGTATGATAACAAATAAAGGAGGGTAATGGAAGGCAAACAGATGGGGATTGCACCATGCAGCAAAGGGGGATGGGCACCATGGCTACAAGTAACATTTATAGTAATTCTTGTACTATGTTCTCGGCCTGTATATCACTCTAGCGTCCAAACAAAGCAGATAAAAGGAAACTGTCTTCAGATTTGAGTATAAGTATCATGTTGAAAGAACCCTTACCATGTTAAATTAGGGAAGGTTAATCATGTTATATGAAGCTAGATTTGAGGTCAGGTTCTCTTCATGTATTTTTGCATTGGGGCTAATGTGTCCTATGAACTGAGTGCATGAAGTACAAAATTATTTAATTTTTTTTTTTTTTTTTTTTTTTTTTTTGCAGCTTTAGCAGATTTAAACGTCCTCATGGTATCTAAGCAAAAAATTGAAATCCGATTATCTTTATCTGTTTTCGTAGTGTCTTAAAATCTGGTTTGATGTAGTTCAAAATTACCGTAAAAGTAAGGTTCTAGCTTTACAACTGCCTCAAAAATCACGATCTGAAGTATCCATTCTTCTAGCTCCCCCTATTTTCCGAAATAGATAGTGAATTTTGATATTATCTGTGCACCGAGAAACTATAGAAAACCTAAAATTGGGTAAATACGCCCTTAAATTTTGTCTTATACTCTTTCGATTTAAAACCTAAGATAAACTACTAATAAGAGGTAATCATTACGATTCGATTTTGGTTTGTAAAGTGTGAAGCATGAAAGCACCTATTAGAATTGCATAAGTAGACTAATAAACCTATTAACATTCTGTAAAAAAGAGAGATTTCGCCAGGATTTTCATTTCGGGGGGTGTAAAGTCAAAAATGGGAGGGGTAAGTGGAGTTTTGCACAGTTTCTGTCGATTTATGACCGTAGAAAAATGTTTGGGGTTGACAATTCCAAGGAGGGGCTGGCAGAATCACTGTACCTAGAGATATTACTACTATATAAATTACGTGTAACCTGTTTCACATCTTCCTAAATTCTAGATTCTTAAGACGTTTGAGCAAGCATCATATGCTTAAACATGCAAAGTTTGGTTCTCCCTACTCAAAATAAATATCTGATATGTAACACAAAATCCAGCCCTTTTATCACTGTCTATTGTAACACTTACAAATAGCATGGTAGAAATATAAATTGTGATTGAATGATTACTTAGTATGCACAGATTTTAACTGCCTCATGATACCATGTTAGATAGAGGACCGCGGTGGATCAATGGTAGATTTCTCACGTGGGCTTTGTGGACTGCCGTGTTGGATCCCTGCTTGTGCCACGTGGGCTTTGTGGTGGACAAACGCCGTGTGCGTGGACTTATCGGTATTGCCCCGTTTGCTTCCACTTGCTTCATTTCACCAATTTTCATATTATCATCCATGCGGTCTGAGCCTAAGTTGACAAAAGACCTAAAATAAACAATGAAATTAAAATATCATGTTAGTATTAGAAGACACGTTTTGAAACAACGATTTCTACTAACAGAAGCCCTATTTTTCGTTTATTTACACGGCCCAGATGAAAAATATTTTTTTCTTTACCATCATTTAGAGTTTGACTACAACTACCTCTCCCTCTCCTGTCTTGTTTTCCACATTCGCCATCCTTGTAACTGAAAATAGAGGAAGCTTCGCTCAATCCTCTGTCCACATAGATCACAAAATTGTGTGACATGTTGAAGGAAATTCAGCTGTAAATTTAGTTTCATTAAAACAATACTAGATACTTTTTTTCAATATTCTTAAATAATACGTTTTGAATTTTGAATATTTTTTTTCTGAATAATAAAACATAATTGTACTAATCTGGGAAAAAACATTGACTTCTAATGGATTCCCTCTTCGACCTTTGGGACAAAATATTATGTCAATCATTGATTTATAATTATTTCATGAAAACATATTCAGTGTACGGAGCGGAAACAATCAAAGTCACATTTTAAAAGTTCTGGGAAAACACACATTTTAAGGTGTAATCACTTGAATTTAAATTTACTTTTGGTCCTGCAGTGCATTATCGGTCTAGTTACAAAATAGTGCTTAAAGGCCAAAAACAAATGTAAATGCAAGTGCTTACACCTTTAAATGCGGGTTTTCTCACAATATTAAAAATGTGCCCTTGATTGTTTTCCCGTGTACTTTTCATGTGGAAAACGAATCCCAAAATTTGTGGGTAATTACTTCATTTTCCTTTCGTTCTACACATTGTCGAAAATAATTTCAATACATTTTGTATATTAGTCCAACTGCATTTATAAAGCAAGCATAACCCATACACGCCTTTCAAATTATTAGAAGAAATCATTTTTGTCTACCAAGCAATATGATGTATCCTGTCAAATATCAATGCCACAAACACCCTGTTAAATAGCGTAGACTCTATATACTTCCATGTCCTCTATATTTGCTCTATACTTTGCAAATTGTTGCACAAATTTTCTATGCACGTGAAAAGTTTCTTATTTTCCTTGACAGGTTGTAATTCAGGCAAGGGTCGCAACGGATGATAAAATTAAAATATTTTCTCACTAAACACCGCTAATCAGAGCATTTTCTCAAGATTACATTGTAAGATTATACGTTCAATGGCTTAATCAAACAGCACTTTATTTAACGGCATTATTTGACCTTAACCAAAAGTTAAGTTTGCCACTGGTAGGTGACAGTGATAACTGTTGTACATTTTTAGGTGAACGACTTTTTAAAATTTCATTTAGTTTTGAAAAAATATCAATTGATTTTATAGACGTATTACTTAAAACTAACTCAGTGATTGTATGCTGTTTCAGAAATATCTTAAACGTTTAAGATATAGTAACATTAATTATTTTATACAAAAATACGTACTAAAGATTTACGGCGTTTCTTCTGGTTATATTTTATGTAGTTAGACAAGCAATCAAATCTTAGCACAGTAGTATTATTTTAACCTATCAGAGCTTGATATTGAAATGCTCATTCACAGTTGTACTGTAAAAGGAAAACTTGCGTACGGGCTTTGGGATGAGACGCCATATTATCAACTGATGCTGGAGGTAAGTATGTGGCCAGGTTATGGAGGTGGGAAAATGACTACGTTAGAGAAAACACCACAACACGCCCAAATGGTGGCGGAAGTGTGGACGATGCAAGGAGTGTAAGGGTCCTGTAAGGGTCCTGTAAGTGACATGTAAGGGTCTTCCTAAAATAATAGGACGGTAAAGAGTCAGAAGGGAGGGGGAAATATTATTAATAATGATAAAGTTAAAAGGAAAAGTGGAGAATAAAGAAAATAGAATTAAAGTGCAACCAGAGACGGAATGAAGATAATCGACAAGTTTATTAGTAAATAATGAAAATATATAACAATCTAGTTAAGTTCATCATTAAAGAACAAGATATACATTATTCTTCCATATTACCTTATCTAGGTTTAAATGGAATAATTTCTAGTTGAAAGAGAATAGGTATTGTTTACAACCATATTACTCTACTTAATATATTTCTATCATTAATGCTTCATAAGCAGATAATTTCAAGAAAGATTTGAGGAAAATCATGTGGAGTCAGACTCACGAACGTGACACACCGAACTAATCAAAATTAGAACAGCTATCTGGAAGTGTCTGTACGGGCAGTTTAACGAAGTACTTTTAACTTCAGTTTACCAAAGACTTTAGGTTGGGTCTGTTGAATCTCGCGAGCTAGCCTATTATTTGAATAAGAATAAAATCGATAATTTTTTAGTATATTTATATATGTTTGATTTAAGGACTTTTCTGTTTTATTTTTAAGTAAGACTTTACAAATTGGTTCCGCAAACCTCTTTTGTAGCTTGTTTTTTCTGGTATTGTAATATTTCCTTGAAAACACTCATATTTAAAGCTACATTGGAAACACACTACTCTCTCTATGCATCCTGAAGTGATATTCCACTCATTCTTTTTAATTCAATAGTAGCCGAATAATTAAAAATAAAAAAAATCTACAGGTATGTATTCTCCTGCTTCTAAGAGTATATTTATATTTACGCTGAAGAAGTCTATACATTATTATGTGTCTCTTCAAGTCATTACTTTTAGGCTATTTATATTAGCATATTTCAAATTAGAATGTGCTTTTTTGTCTTTTTAACTTGGGACCTCGAATTCACTCATATCTACGTTTCACATTCAAAAGGACTTTTCCCTGTACGTATGCGTTTTCAGGCAACTATTTAGAGTACATATTTATTAATACGTACTTCATCAGAAATACCCTCGTGTCTATACATTAATATGAGTTTTCAGGTGATTCTTTCAAGTACATTTATATTTATTAAAAAGGCATATCATCTGTATGTCTTACCACGTCTTTTCAGCCTATACTTTTGAGAGCATTTACATGTATCACCCTGTAAAGGGTTTAGCATGTGTGTGTTAACATGTGTCTGATCAGATCACAATTTTGAGTAGATCTAAGCACACGTTTTACACTAAAAAGGCCTCTAGCCTGCATGAGTTAATATGTGTGTTTCTAGACGACTCTTTCGAGTACATTTATATCCGCATGTACATTGAAAAGGCTTCTCGCCTGTATGTGTTACCATGTGCTTTATCAAATCACACTTTTCGGTGCACTTATATCCGCATGTTTCACATTGAAAGGGCCTCTCGCCTGTATGAGTTAATTTGTGAGTTTTCAGACGACTCTTTCGAGTACATTTATATCCGCATGTTTCACATTGAAAAGGCTTCTCGTCTGTATGTGTTACTATGTGCTTTTTCAAATCACACTTTTGGGTGCACTTATATTCGCATGTTTCACATTGGAAAGGCCAATCGTCTCTATGTGTTAGCAGGTGCATTTTGAGATAACTGCTTTGATTACATTTATATCCACATGTTTCACATTGAAACGGCCTCTCGTCAGAATGTGTTAACATATGTCTCTTTAAATCACACCTGTGGATGAATTTATATCCGCATGTCACACATTGAAAAGGCCTCTCGGCTGTATGTATTAACATATGTCTTCTCACAAATCTTTTTTGAGGAGATTTATATCCACATGTTTCACACTGAAACGACCTCTCGCCAGTATGTGTTAACATGTGTCTTTTTAAATCATACTTCTGAATGAATTTATATCCGCATGTTTCACATTGAAACGGTCTCTCGTCTGTATGTGATAATATGTGTCTTTTCAAATGAGCCTTTTGGGTGCATTTACATCCGCATGTTCCACATTGAAAAGGCCTCTCGCCTGTATGAGTTAATGTGTGTATTTTCAGACGACTCTTTTGAGTACATTTATATCCGCATGTATCACATTGAAAAGGCCTCTCGCCTGTATGTGTTTGTGTCCTTTCAGGCTAGTCTTTAGAGTACAATTATATCCGCATATTTCAGATTTAAAAGGTTTCACACCTACGTGACTTTTCATGTGTCTTCTGAAGGTATTCTTTTCGATAGATTTGTATCCGCATAAATCACACCGGAGAGATTCCTCATCTTGATTGGCTCGTCTGTGTTCTTTCAGCTGAAATGGGAATCAAAATTTCTTTTAAAAATTTTGTATTATTGAACTGTCAACCAGCTCTGAAAAATAATTACCTTTTACAGGAATCTCTAAGCTCTTCCTCGCTTGGGGGAAATGTAAGACTACGTTAATTGTTTTCAACGTTTTTAGTAGTTTCTCTCCGCTCAATGTAAGTTTCTAACTTATATCGTCCTTCAATTATGTTCACTTGCATTTAATAGCGTCTGTTCTAAAACAGCGAAATTATTTTGTCTTGAAGTTACAATTACCCCATGCGAAGGTTTGTGCTACATTTGCGTGGAAGTCAGAATATTAGGTAACACAAGGGTTATACTTTTGATTGGTAGGTCTTGTAAAATAGTATTTCAGCCAGACCAGCTGATGCCAGTAGTGAGATTAGTTCGTATGACGAATATTGGAATTGAAAGTTAATTAAAGGACTATTATAACAATATGTGTGTGAATTGTCGCTAATAAGAGAAATAGTTAGAATGAGTGTTATAGTAGATATATCTTTAAGAAACTGTATGTCTTGTAATAGTTTATAGACTGCTGCAACATGTAATGAAAACAGTTGTTGTCACAGCTCACACGGGAACTCAAACCTAATCTAGCTTTGTCTTGTTAGAGTAAAATCGAGTACTTTGTGTAGCAGACGCACGGAATAGAATATTACACATACGGTTACATTGGGATCGACGGCACTTCTCAGTGTCGGAGTGTAGGAGCTAGTTTGAGTCATTTTGCATTATACAGCGACTTGTCATCTTTTCATCATCACGCACTCTGTATCATTGTTCATTTCTTCAACATAACGAAACATGATGCAACAGGTCAATATTCAATGCCATATATTGTTCAAGAAACTACTTCCACAACTACTCCTAAAATCACGTCACTAGGTGGAACCGAAAACACTCACGTAGCTCAGATCGACTTTCTTCAACCAGCCAACGCTCCAGATAACGGCTTCAACGACGATCACAATCATATGCCTCACCTCCAACTAAAAGAATTCAGGCAATCAGTACTTCCGAATCCGACTTTCATGACATGGATCTGCAAGCATCTGACGGCCAGTTAATTTCAAAACCTGATCAGCCAACTTACGCCTTTATTCACAAATTTCGACACCAAATATCAGACACCGAAACTTCATCTACAACCACTTCCGAGATAGGTACGCATAGATACAAAAACTGGAATCACTCCTACTACGAATAGCCTAATTATCAAATCAACGGACAAAGAATTTCCAAAATCACTTCGCCATAGACACAGTTTCGACATATTTGGCAAACACGTTCATCTCGCACCCCTCAATAAACAACCCATAAAACAACCGCCACCATGGAAACCCAAACCGATGCTGTCAGTAGTTATCAAAGGCGTTACACCAGATACCAACAGAAGTAGAAGCTGAAATACGTCTAGAAGGTCTAAGTATCATTACTTCACAAGGCACTGCCAGCTATTTACTGCGAGTTCTGACATCACACCAGCCAACCATTGATAATGTATTACGAAATGGAGCATATATCTAGAAGACGCCATAGGGTCGAACCTTCTCACACACAGCCGCCTCACTACTTAGATAGGAACGCTGCCAAGCGCAGAGAGATCATATCTTAGCGCTAGTGAATGCTAAGAGTCACCAATCTGCCGATAATGTTCAGAAATTCATCCAACGTCTCTAAAATTTACCGAACCCAGTTCGGCAGTCGAACAACAACACCAGCAACTCCTAATTCCTACCGTTGAGCAGATTATACAGTTCATAGCCATTACGTTCCCCAATCTCAATAAATTCAACCGAGCTGCTATTGTCCACAAGATCCCCCTTGCACCCAGACATCTTTAATCTCGAAGCCCATGCTACTGACAAGTGCCCTTCCTTCGTAAGTGTACATGTTCTGTATATTTGTATTGTAAATTATTTAAGACCCGGGGCACGAACCAAGAATACGATAGTTATACATTTCTGTATTTCAATTGAGTGAGTGTGAGCTTTCAACGAACAATAATTTACAACAGTTTCCAAAGCAACAGCATAAACTCTGTCAATGTCAGACACTCCGATAGAAGACGGTATTAGGTTTCAGTCTTCAATATTATTTCCTCTGAAACATGTGTTTCTGTAGTCACGTTGTTGGAGTCATGCAGAATAGAGAAAACAGGATATCCCAACCCTTTATTGTCTTACATAATCACGTTGTATTAGCACTGCGAAATAAGAGAGTATGACAAGCTCTATGTCGTATAGGGTTTCAGAACAAGGCAAACTAAATATCATATTACATCAAACTAAGCAGATCAGATATCGCTGACAAAGTGATGAGTAGAGACAGACAAGCAAGTGTTTATAAGAGCTTAGCCTAGCCTCTCAGAAAGAACTATGATTGGACGTTGTCAAGGACAGTAAGTGAACTTCCAAATAAATAGACATGTAATTTTACACCATTAGGTCAGGTCGTAGCAGAAGTAGTGAGAGAGAACGAAGACATCTTGTTTTAGTAGTCATATCGTCGAGTCTCTAAGACTTAAGAATATCTTCATCAAACCAATATCTACAACTCTGGTATCGAAGCCTTATACTACAGGATCCAACTCTGAGATACCTGTTACTAACACAACATCTGTACTGAGACTGTCTCTTATTCTCTGTCTAACTGGAAGTAGGTGAGTTGAAAGTCACACTCTATTAGCATATTGATTCTGTAATTTTATATGTCTACATGTCAGTGCGTTCATTCTGATGGAATTATATGTTAGGGTAATACTTGCAATCTTGCGCTCATTCTACTTACGTTCTTTTAGATTATAAAAAATTGTTCATTACACAGTCGAATTCAATTGTTTCATTTGACACGCATTCCGAACAAAACCCTATAATTATCTAAGGCTCTATTTACAGCTACAGTCTAAATAGCTAAACTTAGAGCGTCGTGACAGACCTGTTAGATCCATATCTAACGTCCCCAATAGCTAAACAAGTTAGCCACGATAGCACTACCTTTCCGGATGTCCTCTTTTCTGTAGCACGTTGCACCCCCACTTAAACACACAATATATCATCATTCGTATTACATTCACTTTATCACTTTCATCTTTGCACACTGACCATCAATGTCAAATGTTGGACTCACCTTCTTCCATCAAGCTCTCGAATCCCCTAGATCAAGAAGAAAATTTGATTCTTTCCATTGTAACCAACGTGTCAGGATGTGTATCACACCTCATTTATTTTGTTCATCAGATCATTAACTGGTTACCCCAACAGTATGGTTATAAACAAAGATGTATAAAGATGCAAAGACTTCCTGATCAAAGATATACTCAGAGGTGGATTTCGGTTTCATTTCTTGGCCTGGCCCACTGCTCCGCAGGGGTACATTTTTGGGGCAGTATAACGATTCATTACACAATAATAATAATAATTATTATTATTATTATTATTTGTTCCGGTATGCGTTTGGAAACTTTTGGCCTACCCCGGTGAGGCCAGTACAGGGCCGAAATCCGCCTTTACGCTTTTTAGCTTCCCCAAAAATTAAGCTCTGATTCTAACAGACATTTAAAATCACTTACATATATGAGTAGCTTACTCTTCGTGTCTTGTTTTTCATATCTGCCAATGGACTAGACACTAGAAGTTCAATTATTTCCTGCTGCGAAAAGAGCTCAACAACGGATTAAATTTGAACTCCGCTGAGCAACACACTTCACCTGAAGAGGCGATGTGACCGAAATCCAGAAAGATGTTACAAAATTATGCCAACATGGTTATAATGATTTTCTATCAAACTAAATTTCTCGTAAGACAAGTATTTTTACACTTACGCGATTTCTTTTTAGTTGTAACTTATAATATATTTCCCTAGCATATTGTTTCATATTTTTTTATCACTTCGAGGACCACTCTGCTGGAAATAAATTTGTGCAGGAGCATTTTGTTTCATCTTCTCGTGTAAAATTTGAAGTTACGACTTACCTTTCGATATATACAGGGTGTTACAAAATAACATAAACAAAACAATTTCACGGGATTCCTGCCATGAAAATTTAAAAAAAATGATAAATGCTTTATTTCGACGATATAGACTTCCAAAAGCGTGGGAAAATGAGCTCGAGCTTGATATTTACAATACCACTAACAGGAGAATTGAGGCTTCGTGGTACCCTAAAATACTTCAGTATATTTCAAAAGTGAAAATCCGGGGAGCTACCAATTTACGAAACTCTTTGAAATGTGCAAAAAAAAATAATTAAAAAGTTAATTTACTTCCTTGTGTTAAAAACTATGTCAATTTTATGTCGAACATTCCCTATACTGACGCCGCTCAGCCTGTGTCGAGGATATTGAGACAGCACAAAATGGTCACTATTGTTGTCTGTAACGAACAACAAAAAGAGGGTTTATTAGTCTTGTATTTAGTGACGTACTTGGCGCTTTTCTTGTGAAAAAAATATTTAAGACCAATAAATGATATTGAATTATCTTCTGAATGGTGTGGTATATGAAAGGAATACAAAGGCGAAAAAATGCTCCTTCTTTTCCATTTGACATTCATCCGTCCTGTCCTAAACTGCCTTTGGCAATGGAAGAAGCACTGCATTATGACACCGACTGGGTTGTGTTTTCTGGGAGAAAATTCAACCTGGTTTGTTCAGACAACTTCATTTCTTTCCATTCATTATTTCCAAACTGGGGAAAGGCTCTTCAACTCCTGCAACCAAAAACCTTACGCGGTCATAAAATTCTTTATGTACACCGTAGTTGTGGCAGTGCTAGCAGCATTTTGTCCTGTTATTTCTCTCTTTCTCTCACGATCTTATCACTCACATCTTCTCTTTTTTTCTGGTTCAGATGTATATATTTAAAGGGCGACGATTGACAACGTATTGCAAAATTAATCGCTTCAATGGAGAGGCCGAGAGAGGGCAAAAGAAAATAGTGAACGTCGAAGGAACCTCCGAAGTCCGAACTGTCATTTGCTTTCAGCGAGTTTATGATAATAAAAGTGGGGAAAGTGAAGACATTTTACAGAGGCCTCTTTCTTTTGTAACGGGATTATAAATGTTGGCTGTTTGTCCAGGGTGAAAAATTCTTCCAGCTTCTACGAGATTGAATGCACGTGTGGTTCTAACCATCGTTCCCAAGCACTGAACTAAAAAATATAATAAATTTTCCATTTCATTATGAATGTGAATTTTTCATATTTTGAATCGTCACTCACTGAGCATGTACGGATAAGTGGAATGTTATGGATCATTCGTGTAATGGATTCATTTTTTAGAACAAGTATGAAAACACTATTTGAAATATTACACCCCCAACAGAGAGGTGTTTCCAATAATGCATCAGGGGGTGCTGTGGATGTCCTTAGGGGAGTGTGGATAAATCACTGGCTTAAATTGTATGTGAGAGATCATAATAGGACAAGGTTTCTTGCAAGAGGGGCCGAAAATTCTAGTTACACTACTCGTAATAGCATACGGAACATAGTTTGAAACAGGAACGGACTGGTAAAGAAAGGGCCCTACCCGAGAAACGAATAAGCTCTAGTGCTAGTGGGTGTTGAGGAGCGTGGGTTCCAAATACACCTTTCAAGGGCTTTTAATACCGTTCATGGTAGTGGGCCCAACAAATCTTGTAAAGGCCTTTAGGATACTGATCAAGGGCCTGTTTCACGAAAGTACTTGTTAATTTTTCACTCTTCGGTTTCCATTTCCAGAGCACTGTCACAAGACCGCCAACCTTCCACCACAATATTTTTGTGTACTGTCGTTTGGTGCCTAGTTTTTGGAGTCAAAAGTTTACTAACAAATGAATATTTCCTAGTATAATCACACTCCTTGCACAAAATGATAGAACAGTGACTGAATGACAACAAGAGTTTTTGACGGAAGGTAAGCGCTCTTGAGACAGTCTTCCGAAAATGCAAACTGAAGAGTGAAAAGTTGGCAAGTGCTTTCGTGAAAGATGCCACAGGTCTCAAAATACAAAGTTTTAATAACGTAAAACTTGCGCCTTAAAAGAGTATGAATGTATTAAAGCCTTGTGTGTTTATCATTAAACATTACAACCCCTTTCTAGCGATTTGTAAGGGCCCTACAGACACAGTAGGCATGCTGAGATTACAACACTAACACTACCTCCATCTATAAGTCTTGTGTGTGAAAACTGCTAATTTTAGACTCACGACAAGACCCTAACGCCACAAGTACGTACTAGCAAAAGTGGAGTAAGTGGTCTTTTTTATTGGGTAACATTACGCTTCCAAGACAAAAGAACCGGCGCGGGTGAGGGGGACACCTGGGAATTTCCGTGTTTCCGGCCGGGCCCCTGGTTTCAAATTTTCTGGAGCCTTCAAAAGTACCTTCGGAGTTGTACAACTGTTCTACGGAGAAGTTTATCTGCAAGAAACCCTGAGCAAACACAAAGCTAGCGGACATGGCAATGCTTGTGAGAATTCTGGCACTGTCAGGGACTAGCCTACGTATTAATAACTTACTTTAACATTCAGATAATACATTATTAAAATTTTAGTTCGACAGACTCTATAAAGTAATTTTTGTTTATCCACAAAACAAAACTGGGGTTTAACAGACTACAGCGGGATTTAGCCTGGCCCGGCCAGGCCGGGCCATGCCCGAAATCCACCCCTGGACTGAAATAAAAAATGAATAAAGATATCTTTACCAACTTTAGACCAACCATTCTCTAGCAAAGTTCCTAAATCATATCACTTTTCCCTCAACCTGGCGTAACCCTTGGGCGGGGACTAGTCACACGAGGAAGAAACAATTGTCACAGCGGAACTGAACAGAACTGAACCAACTCGGGGAAAAACTTATTTCCTCCCACAAGAAGTTGAACTGAATCCAGTTTCAGAAAGCTGGTGGAGAAAGCTATTTTCCTCCTACAGAAAAGAACAACGAATTGGTTGCAAATGTAAAGGTATGCCCTAATAGAGAACTATGTTTTTGATATCTCGAAGCTGAGTGTTTCAGTGAGAATTATTGGTGGAGGAAGCCTCATGCTCCCCAGAGCTTGCCGGAAGTTGCATTGCCAGCTCAACCTCCCGCATATTTTCGAAACACAGTGAGGTCTAGAAAATAAGCATGAAACTTTGGCAATACCGCTACAAACAAACAAAACAATGTATAGTTGCGTGAGCAGATAGGCCTAAGTACATTAATAAAGATGCCGGAAGAAGCGATAATTATTAATACTGATATTTCTTGAGGTAAAAATATTTTAACAGTTCAGTTTAACCTAAGTGTTTGTAAAAGAAGGCGAATGTTTAATATTAATATTTTTCTTTGAGTATTTTAATAATTAAGCTATGACTAAGAGCGTTTGAAACTGACACCGGGGACGCGACAACATTTAATACGGATATTTCTTTGAAGTTAACATAATACGTATATTTTTGTCTTTTGATTGCTAGTGGCATTATTTAGATATGGGATTAATGACACAAAACCGTTAAAAACAGGTGTCTTACTGTAATTGTAGCGAAAAATTTTGAGCTTCCCTGGCCCTTGTAATTAAAATAAATGCATTGAATAAGGGATTTACAGCGAATTTAAATACGCCGCAAAATGTAAAATTTACAAAACAAATGTAATGTTTAAATCGTGTATGGTGTATCGTTGGTATGGTATTGTGGTTTCCACCGTGTACCGTTCAAACTCAAAATATAGCAGAATATCTAGGATACGGAAATAATAATAAATAAAGACGAAAAGTGAGACTATTTACCAGCTTCCTCTTTCTTGCTTAGTACAGGTTTGAGTGTTAAAAGTTATGTGTTTTGTGAATAAGCCTACTGAGAAAAGAGAAACGTGACTTTTCCAAACTTTTCACTTGCTTCACAATTTGTCCGTGTTTTTTGTGGTAAAATAACATGAAGTTGTGCCATTCCTATTTTCGGCAGTCCGTCATGTTCACTCTAAGTTATATTTATTCGTATTTATTTGAATGTCGTTGTACACAAGAATATTTTTTGCTAATGATATGTGTAGGTTGGACAAGTTGTTTTTTTTTTTTTTTGTAGTGCTTACCCAAAAGGGGATTTCTTACCTATAATTTCTTCCTCGAAGGTTTGAATCGAATCCTCATAAGTCAAAACCAGTTTTTTGTCACAGTTAAAATAAGATTAGATTAGATTAGATTTTTGTTTCGTTCTTTCGACCATATGTTATACAATTTGTATACATAAGCTATCAATACACCACAATAAAAAATATCGACATTTAATGGGACGCAATCGAAGGAATACCAGACCAGAGCACCTTTAAGCGCTACGATTGGACAAATTATAATTTGGAACTATTACAAATCGACATTTTTATACTTTATTCATAGTGTACAAAGAAATATTTTGTATAAAGTTCACTTTATGTTTCCCAAAATCTGCTAGCTATTGAGTTGCACGAATGTCTATCACGCATTACCTTTCGAACATTCACACTCACACTTTCATAGACATATAGCGACAGCGAGTCTTCACGTGTCGCGAATTGACATGCTATTATTATATAAATACGTACTAGAGCTGTTCACCACATGCGAACATGCGGAAAAATAGTAATGACATTACTTCGTGTTATGAATGTCATGTATTTTGCTCTCATCCAGGGACAAATTTTCGAATAAGCAGACGGACTAGAAAGATCAGGTTTCGTGTCTCTCATTAGCCCTAAACGCGATACCCCTCCTTTTAAACTCAAACTGGTGTTCGGCCTGAAAGCAGAAGCTGCTAAGTACTCTCACATTTCGTCATTCTCTCTCGTTTCACATTTCCATGAATCGAAAAAGTACGGTATTTTGCGTTTCAACACTTCTATACATTGTGCAAATATTAAATTTCTTATGTAAATATTAAATTGCTGTCGAAACCTAAAGTAAACCATACGCAGCAGACGCTTTACTCGGTTCATTTCATAAAGTATTCCTTAATTATAAAACTAAACAAATGTCAAATACCGTACAAGAACCCAATATTTATCGCTACGATTACCGTGTAAAACTTCTGTATGTAATGGTTGTTTGACATTAACTCTATATTTAAATAATGTTAGTAGCAACTAAAGGCCAAAATACACTTATTATAATACGTTTACTTCAAAGAAATATCAGTACTAAATATTATCGCATTCCTCTTACATCTTTCACCTAGCCACCGTAGCTCAGTGCTAGAGCGTTGGCGTAGCATTAGGGAGGTCCTATGTTCGATCCAAGCGGCCGACTATGTTTTCCTGTCACACCAGGCAAATACCGGGATGGCACCTTCAACAAAGAACCTGGTTGATACATTCCCGGATCCTTTCCTCTCCCCTATTCCGACGTGAGCCTCGGATGGCTGAAGGCCATAAATGAAAGTCAAATTCCGGCATCTTTCATGAACGCACTTGGCCTAGCTGTATTTGTAAAATATTTTTATTTCAGAGAAATATATCAATATCAAACATCATCACCTTCTTTTGTTAACACACTTAGTTTTAACTGAACTATTAAAATATTTTAATTCAAAGAAATACCAGTATTAAACTTTATCGCTTTGATTACAAACGCACTTAGAATTAGCTGAATAAATAAAATATTTTTACTTCAAGAAATATCAGTAGCAACCATTATTGGTTCTTCCGCCATTTTTACAAACGCACAGGCCTAGCTGAACTCACGCAATTATACATTCTGTTGTTTGTTTCATGCGATGTTGTCAAATTTTCATTCTTGTTTGCTAGACCTTAGTGCGTTTCGAAAATATGCGAACCTCCCAAACAGGTAGAACACTTGGCGAAGGGAATGCGCTTTCCCCAGCGAAAGACTGGAGGCTTTCTCGGCCTCCCACAGGGTGAACATTGGAGGAGGTACTTTGGTTAACCTCCCTCAGTGAAAGCTCACAACTGTGATCCTGCAGTGGCGCAAACCTGCTACCTAGGCGTAACGGACTGTCGTGGCCAGGAAGCAGACAAAGTAACAGGTTACTGCATAAGCACGATCGGTCCCCAGTTCCCGTTATCAGGTAACGGATGAACACAAAGATGAATTAGGTGACGGTAGTTACGAAACTGAAATCCTTTTGTAATTTGAGAGTGGAGTAATACTGAAAGGACTAGATGAAATCAATCCTAAAAGTCTACAACAATGAAACAGTGGAACAAGATTCTTTACTGTGGTAATTTCCAAGTTGAGGCAAGTCGTTCCTCCTTTCCATTAGTTATCAGTAGTTCGCTCAGGAAAAATTGTCATCACATTTACGCTTTTAGTGATGAACAATTGAAATAAAACGTTTTGTACACAAACTGCAATATTGCGCAAGGAATATGTGAATTTGATCTGCGAAGATTATAATAACTCCTTTCTTAGAAGTCGATGGTTGATTTAGAAACAAATTTAAAAAAAAATATTAAAAATTTGTATACGACTGAACTTCTGCATCAAAATTTGTAAACCCATCAATAAACAGTAACATATTAATATATGTTGATAACGAGATTTTATTCGCATCAACTGATACAGAAATTGCATTGGGATCATATTGACCAGGCTCTGAAAAGGACTTACGCGAGGGTTGCAGGGTTAATTTAATTTTAATTTTATATATTTGTTCAAACTAAGGCACACACTTATACCACTTCCTGCAGACATCATTTTATGGCACTTTAAGATTTATAAAATTGTATGAATCTTTTTTAAATATGTTTTGCTCAGTCAATATTTTCAACAGAGAATTGGACTGATATATTGTAACGACCCAATTTTGATTGGCCGCTACATATCTTGCCCTCTCAATTTTTGTATCTATCGTCTTCCTTCATTTTATATTCGTACTTTCTCGGCATTATTTTCGTCTTCGGCTTTCTACAAAGTTTATTTGTCCAGATGACAAATGTAGATTAGCTATACAAAACACTCCTTTGATTGTAGTTTGGCGAAATATATATTTTATTGTTGGTCCTCTTTATTTCTTGATATTTCTTCGCATATTTTATTCTATTTTCTTCAACTAATTTTATTTCGTTGAAAATCTTCATAAAGTTAAAAAGATCTGATTGTTGCTTTATTTTTGCCGAAATTTTGGTGGTAAAGCCCCTCCCGCCTTTCGCTGTTCCTTCTGTTTGGTGCTATTCTCTTATTGGCTGATTCCATTCAGTAGTTGGAACATGGTCGTCCAGCAGGTGAAACTGCGAAAATTTCCGCTGCCTCAGAAAGTTATATTAAACCAAAGTTTAAAACAGCCAATGTGGAAAAAGTTTTTATAAATACAGAGCAGCAACCATTGGTATATTACAACAACTTTTAGAAAGCTGTTACTCCCGTTTCCATAAAAGGGGAGCTGTCTATCGATTGCTGTAGTTTCAATCTCTCACCCTACATATTGGCTTCAACCGGGAAGGGAGTGGAAGGAGCATATCAACAGGTCTCTTAAAAGGGGTTTATTATGTGAAGTAGCGTTCATCAGTGCGTGAAGTGATTTGTTGCGCTATATGTGGTATGCAGTGTTAGTTTTCTGAAATAAATAAAAATATAGTTCCAGTGTGGCGTGATACCCTATATCTGTGTGTGTGCAAGTGGTTCAGTGCTTTCTTCGATATGAAATTGATTTGTTTTTTATGTGTGTTTATCTGCACCGTAAGGATGTCTGCTTAATTTGATAAGCGCTGGGGGCCGAATTACTTAAGGTAATGTATGCTTAACATCCTAAAATTCCCCTTTTCTTCCAAAAAATTCAAGTCTCGTTCACACACATTTAGATAACTATATTTCAGTACAATAGAAAATGATGCGTATACGTTGAATATACTATAGTGGGTATCATCATTTAGAATGCATGTTAATTTTCCGTTCAGCATTTTGTTTGCTCTTTCGGAACTGATATGTTTGAAATTACTCGATCTTTCTACTTAAGTACGGTTTTCAAACGTAATATTTTAACTATTCGGTATGTTCATTTCGGTTATTAGAAAAGATTCAAATCGCTGCGTTTGCAAACCGTAGGTCAATTTCGCTCAATGAAACTCATTATGTGATTTTACACCTAACCCGGCTATAGCGTATCATGTTAGGCTGTATGAAGTTTAAAAAAATGGAAATTATGTAAAAAGGTATTTCATAAATATTTTGGAACGTTAACAGTAAATTACTGGAACATGTTATATTGTAAATATATCTTTTCGTTGAAAGAAATATTTTCATCTCGTATTAGTAGAAGTTCTGATTAACTGGTATAAAATATAGTGTGTTTGAAAAATGATCTAATCTTTTATTTTGGAAAATAAGTGTGCGAAATTTTGCCTCTGTTCTTAAGCATAGTGCTTTTGTAGTCAAGATAATCTATAATTTTAATATGTGAAATAACTGCATTTTCAAAATTCGTTTTGATGTACAAAAGATTACTTCAAAACATTTTTTCCAAGAAGTTAAGCAGTCAGTCCATTTCACTGCGTTCTTTGTGAAATTTTAGAAAAATAAATTACATTTTACCAGTTACTCCTTGTGTCAACGGTTTCATTATAAAGTAGATTAACTACCATCACTGTGGTATTGTTGGAAAGGTTCTCAACCTGTCGTGATTTCAGTCCGCGATCTGTTAATTTGTCCACATGTGAGAAAGTGGTTACGAATGACGTTAAAGTTTGATACCTTGATTCAATGCTTCAGTAATCTTAGGGAATAGAAAAATTAGCTCATTTATCTAAATTTGCGTGTTTAGTATTAACTAATGTTCTGCTGCGTTGATTCTTGTACTATTTTAGGGGCCTAGTTACGTTAGGTCGCTAAAGTAGAGTTTTGTGTTCTGCGGGATGTTCTCGCCTGCGTCTCCCCCTATCTTTGGCACCGTTTTTCCTTATGTTCTTCTTTTGCCAACTCTAAGCGTTTTGGGAACTTCTTCCGGGCTTCTTCCATGCATGTTTCGTGTCTAGACTATAGTGTGTTCTATCTTGCATATGGCTAAAGTAGGCTGCTGATGGGTAGGTACCCTCCCTGCCTTTAGGTCCGATAGAGCTTTTATTCGTTATGTGCCCTCTCCTGTAGCGTAATAACGCCTTCTCTCCTAGTAGGTTTGGCCACGTTGAGTTGGGTAAACCTCTTTTTTGCAAACAGGGTGTCGCGGGCCCCTGGTTTGCTTGTTGAGCATACCTACTTTTGTTGGAGCAGCCTGGGGACATTACAATATTCCCAAGTGCTTCTAAATGGTCAATGTTTATTAAATACAATTCGAAGCTACACAGAATAGATTTTCCCACGAATTTTCTGGTTTAATATTATCAACATATGTGTTTTTTATGTAGGTATATGTAGAATCTACAGCTCGACTTTCTCAGTTCGATAACAGCGAACAAAATTTTCAAAAATCCTTTCGATGCATGACTAGAGATTAATGGAATTACGTTTCCTCATCATACACATATTTATCGTCAGACTTAAAGAAGGATGCCACCATCAGCATGGAAACTATCCCACATTTGACGCGAAAATTTCATAACGGAAAAGCAATACACGTTGTACAAATATTGAATAAATATTAAGTAATCTAAAAGGTCTTATATTTTGTGTAACCTTCGTTTGATAAATGGCAAAATTGCCACACATGATGCATATATATTGGTTAAGGTAGTTTTGACAATAAATATATTCATATTTGATTTACAGAGAGGATGATTTATCAAAGAGAAGACGAGATCACATGAATAAAAACGTTGCTACAAGCTAGAAAGCTACAAAGAGGGAAATCGGTTTATTAACAGACACGAAACTCTTTATGAAAACGCAGCAATACAGAAAATACTAAACTCTTACACAAAGCGGAAAGAAGAAAATTAATACCAATGTGACGATCTAGTTTATGCAATAATAATACTCTTCGCCCAATATATATTTTGGCTCTATCTTTGTTGTAAAATGTTATGCGTTGGCATCAAAATCTGTTCCTATAATTGAAGTGTTCAATATTTTGAAAATTTTGAATGCAGTGATTTCGAGTGCAACTCTATTTCAGCTTCTTTATGGAATTCCGCCCATCGTAAAACACGAGAGTATCTCAACCTCCTACATCTGAGCTGCACTGGTTCATATGGTAAAGTTTTTGTATTCGGCAACGAGCGTGTCCCACCGTGGTTGGGTGATATTTGCTTATATTTGGAGTCCATTATGCTGAAAATTACACACTGATCGTGCGACTAGCATCTTCGTACTCTATGTTTCTGTTTTCAATGATTTCCAACCAAGGAAAGGTAAATTATCTGTTAAAGGGTACCACAAACAAAGGTTGAAAGGAGCAACTGAGCAACACTCGTAGCTTTGTGAGGGCAGTGTCAATATATCTTTGAAAACGTGTGCATGAGAGGTTTACTTGCCGTTAAAGCTACAGAGTTTGGACACAGGATTGGCTCAGTATGTGGTGAACTCTGAATCATAGTTTACTGCTGGGAGAAAAATTCTTGGCGAAGTATGAACATAGGCTTGGAAGGCGATACACTGTAAAAGGTAATATTGAAACAGGCGAATGAATGTGCGCGATCAAGCTTCAAATATTTCCTGAAGGGAATAAAGTCGTTCAGGTATTTTGTATAGGCTTGCAGTAGAACGAAAAACGTGAAAATGAACCACACAACGTAGAACACACGTGTGAAAATACTGTGGAAGAGAACATTATAGCTTGTACCCAACCTAATGTGGCAATGGTTGATGATTGCGACGTGTTAAGTATCTAATACCAGTGGGGTGTATTAATCTGGAAGGCCATACAAATTCACAGGAACCAGCATGTGCAAAGTAAAAATTCAAGGCTGATGTTGTACGCATAAATGACTAATAAAATATACATTTTATGAATGAAATGCAGTTACATAGGATTACATAGAAGGCAAACATTGTAGTAACGAACTAACTGATGAATTTTGAGGCCTGTCGATGATGAGTCAAATGCCTAACAAATTACATTAGCATAGTGCCTGAAAGATATTTGTTTCATATTGAACAATGTGCAAAGTTTTGCTTTTCCTAATGTGTAATGTACTAATTTTGGCTGCCCTTAGCGGAAATTTGCATATTTATGAGCTTTCATCAATCAGGTATTCCAGAGTAACTGCTGTTACACCAGAACACATTCAAACATAAATAACAACCATTAATGAAGAAGTAAGAAATAGGGCACCACTGTAAAGCAGAGCATAGCCAGGTTATATTTTTCTTCCACCTGGAAATTGTTCTCGCCTTTTATTATTGCGATATCAAAAACAGGCCATAACGAGCGTTACTCGCTAAAATTCCATTCGCTAGGTGTTAACTGAATGAATGATTAATTTATGCAGTTCGGAATTGAGCAACGCGAATCTTCAGCTTTCAAGAGCATATTGTCAGGAACATGAACGAAATCACAGTTAACGAGGAATGTAGCCATTTCCAGACGTGTTTGATTATCTTGCTGCATATTAGAGCCCTGAACTAATTATGGTAGATTGCGTGAAGATTGATGATATGCATTACAGATCTGGAGGTGTACATCGCTCACAAGTTTTTTTGGCAAAAAATATATATACGTTCTTTGTAACAGTGGTGTGAAAATCTAAAATGTATCTATCTTGTTAATTTTGTTTGAATGTATTCCAGCGTAACCGATATCACTCTGGAATCTCTTATTTATGAAGAATCGTACATATGCAAATTAGCGTTAGGGCTCGCTAAAATTAGCATAATACAACATTAGAACCTGCGAAACTTTACACTTTGTTAAACCAATATGCCACACACTTCACTGATGTACATTTTAGAAGATAGAAGGAAAGACATTGCGCGAACTTCTCTCTCTCTCTCACACACACACACAGAGAGAGAGAGACATTATATAGCTAAAAGAAAAGTTATTCAGTATTCTAATGAAGCATGGGCGGAGTAAAAGGATTCGAAATAATAGAGAAGTGAAGACGGATACTCCTATAGTAAAAGAGCTCATATTACCCAGTGTTACAAATCTGCTTATCTCAAAGTAGTATTGAGTATTGAAACGGAACTGCCATTAATTTGTCGTTGTGAGAGAAAAGACATCCAGGAGATAAGAATTTGCCTCGATCATCGCAGCTGAACATGTTTTCAGATCTTATTAAATATCAAGTTGAAAGAGGAAAACTTATTGTAAAAAAATTAAAGTGTATGCGAATGTGGGAGAAGGGATACCAGAACAAGATTATCAACCAATTGTTTGTTCGCACGGTGTGTCGAAATAACAACAATGTATGGGCCCAATATTTTGGCATTTCCATTGCTCATAATAAATCATACACACTCACATACTTATAATCCTGATTCACCGTCCAAACAAGATACGGTGTTAAGCGTAGTTACTGTACGAATTATGAAGTTCTCAACTGCGTACGTCACAAAGTACATGATCATATTTACTGAATAGATTATTAATTTAATAAAACTAAGATTTATACAGAAAACATTTTTATTACTATAAAATAACAGAATAACATGTATAAAAATATGTACCGAGATAAGCGAACAATAAAAAAATATATACTGCATAAATAACGCACGAAATCAACGGCGTCTCTGCTTCGTGAAAACTGATTGATTTGATTTTAAATAGCAAACACACTACGTAAATAACAAATACTATCAGACTTCTCATTACCAGAAATACAATCAAGATTTTTATGAGACACATCGAACATGGAGGAAGGCCTTAAGTGAACGAGTCAGTATGAACAAGGAAAACAACACCGATTTTTATGAGTAGCACAAACATCCTCGAAGGCGTCCAAACTCATCACCATAATTAAAAGAGAATCAATCAGAAATTTCTTAGTTCCATTGGGCAGAGGAATCTAGGAATTTAAAAGTACAAAAATAAAAGCTAAAGTGATTAACGAATCACAGCTCAAAATAGTCCCAGCAGCACGCGCGAGGAAAGGTGCCAAATCTCACCGCATAAACGAAAGAACATCAAGATATGCAAGAAAGCGAGTAGAAAACAAGTAATCATGGTACACATTGTTACACTATTCTCCATATTTTATAACTTGTGGAACCATCAAATGGAGCTCACTGAAGATTGCAAGAACCTGTTGTCAAACGTGTTTCAGGTAAGAACGTTCGCGTTCGGCTGCGTTATTTATATATACCGAAATAGGTTAGCTTCTTAATTAGTAGTTTTGCAAAGAATGTTATGTTGAAGGAAAACTTGTATAAGTAAATAGTGGCCTATATCAATAACAATAACCGACAGAGTCGTTAACGATCACTTGAAACTTCTTGATTCAGTACTTGAAACATTTGAAGAGTTTGGGATGATTTTGAAATTAAGAAAATCTAGTTGCATTTTGGTAGAAACTCAGGCCTTGGAAATTATTGTAGTTTCGAACGAAATCTCGAAGGATATGCAGTATGTAGATATAATCACATACAGATCGTACCACATCCATTCAATGTGAAAGAGATCCAATGATCAAAATGCAAGAAAAGTTGCTGCTTTATATCAAATATTAGAAAAATCTATAAAGTGTTGCCCAAATATAGCGCTACCACTGATGTGATTATTTAAAAGTAAGGAAGCAGTAAACTTTGGTTGATACCGACTTATAGAAGGATTATTCTATAAACGTCAGCGCATCGACCGTAGAAGCTGCGGTCATATTGTGTCAACAGAAAGAGCAGGGAAAAAGTGCAGAGATTCACTGGATGCATTGTACGTCTGTGTGAATACATAGACAATAACAGATATAGAGATATTGTCCGTTGTCCGGCTTTCAGAATAGAATGTTTTCCTATGACATCTGGTTACAATATTAACAGAGCGTTAGGTTTTAACGCAAAATCAATATATAAAATCCACGCAGGGACATATTATACACATAGATGGAGATTGAAGATTTAGCACTATAAATCAGTTATATATAAGGATTTGCTGACGTTGCAGACCAGCTACCGCAGGAGAATTTTAAGCAAACTTTGAAGATGATACAAGAGGGAAATTAAGGAACAATTGCCATAGTTTGGATAACGTAAGTACTACCCGCTGATACATGTAGCAGAGAGAAGATAAATCGTTCAAAAAGTAGATTGACGCGGGTTGATACTATGAAAATGTCAAACTTACTTACTTACTCTATGGCTTACGGACCCTGCAAGTTCATCGCCGCAATAACAATCTATATAAAAAATTAGAATTTATTATACTAATAAAATATTATTTTCATAAGGACTATTGATGAATAATAATTGTGCCACGTGGGTTCAATAATTTGGCAATTCATATCCACCATGAATATCACGGTCACTTTGGATCGCCAAAAAATCATGCATGGTATTAGATATGGGAAGTTATCTGATCCCAGATACGAATTTCATCAAGGACCGTACACCATCATGTGTCATAAGGCGGACTGCCATCCTTGCACTAATCGATTATAGTATTTTTCTCAAGAAAGCAAAGCAAATTCTTTAGTTAATGTAGTGGGAACGTAGCCGAGCAGCAAGGGCGAAATACTTGAAAGTATAACAATACACTCATGAAATATTTGATCAAATATCGTATCGAAAAGTCACTATAACTGCGGTCTTAAAGTGTTTTTGATCCAAATGTCGTGCAGCTTAACTCCCTTAATATGTTCTATGTGATAAGAGGCCTCGCTTAAATCCAGTAAACGTGTTAATGGAAGAGATAAGAGTAAAGGTTTGCTAACCGACATATTATAATATTAAGTAGCGACATAAATGCACCGTCTCCGGAGGCTGTTTCTGTGCTAATAACACACAGTGGATATGTATCTGCGACATGAGTTCGAGCAAATTAACAAAAAAATATCGGGAAGTTTAGGTGTAAAACTGGCTAAGACATAGTAATGAACCCATTCAAGTATTGGAGACAAGCTGTTACAAATGATGGTGTAAAGCCCAACCAGAAGTGGATTCGCAAGTCAAATGCGAAAAACATGTCTTAAAGAATTAAAATAAAATCAAGGGTCGTACGAAACGCACTGACACAGTAATGCGGGATCTGCCAGAGTCCGGGAGATATTATCTATATCGTTGTACATACCCTTGCATTACAAACGCATTGCCAAGGCAGTAGATACGTGGGATCAAGAAACAGGGAATATTATGATACTCTGTGCATCAGTGTAAAAAAGGACATTTACAGAGCACAAATACTGAAAGTTTATCCAGTGAAGAACACACCTCAAGAAGTTTCTCGATTAACGGTGCAAATCACTCCTCCATCTTTGTATGACCTTCCCATTGATTTATATGGGAATTCTTTTTTCGTCTTGCCTCTCAGGAGCGTAATTTTTAAATTATGTTATCGCCTAGTGTTTCATCATGTTTTGTTTCGTTTATGCCGTTTTATAGAAATCTAAAATTTTTCACACGAACAGTAAAATTTCTCGTTGCCACATCGTGAAATGTATAGTAAACTACTAAAAATTCATTATACCCATACACTTGAAGCAATATCACAAACCAAAACTCTACAGGACTAAAAACAACAACCAAGGCAACTTTCATCAACGCGGAACTTGAATATTCTACCTCTGAGAGACATAACACGAATAAATAGATTCCAACATAAATCAATGGAAAGGTCATACCAAAATGGCGAGGGTGATGAACACCGCTAAGCAATGAGCTCCAATGAGCTGAACGGTCTGGAATACATGTTACAGATTGAACAAAAGCAGAAATACAGAGTTAGGGAGTCACGAAATTGTATGCAACCAGTGTGTGTAATAATTTGCATTACATGTAGATTTTCTTCCGTTAAAGAAAGGATTTATTTACTCTCATATTGTGAGATTGTAACCGAGGTCGGATGTGGCTGTGTTACCGAGGGCGCATTAGCATTTGTTTCGCGAGTATCCATGTCTGGAGCATGCCCGATAGTCACATTTGCCCATATGCTTAGCCATTTACGTGTTTACCTTAAGGGTAGACGCAATCACATTCGGCAGCAAGTACTCAATTGTTTACAAAGTCCTTTCCTGTATCTCAGGAGATGAAGTTTGAAGGTGGCATGACCCAAGATGTTTGTCGGATTAGAATTTTTCGAATACTGAGTCTCGTCCACTCTGAAATATATATGAGTCCCTAGTATTCTTCTACATACAAGTATTAATATAGCAATAAAATTGTAGTAATTTTAAATATTTAAATGTAGTAAAAAACCAAAGAGCTTCTTTTCATTTTATCTGTCGAAAAGTTAACTTTAAACTTACGAGGGATTTTAGTGTTTCAAATTTGTTTCACTACACACTGCATTAATGCATATCTTCGCCGTTGAGTACAATCCAGATAAATGTTAATGACACAATTTGCAAACCTCCTTTATTTAAACAAGGTTAATGAAGTGGAATGCAAAAGCTTCCACTCAGAGGGGAAGAGAGGGACTTACAGTTACATCTTATGCCGGATCGTGGTTAATGTGCGGTTACGTTTAGTACATTCCATGTGACGCTTTCGTTCTAAGATATTTTGGTGCTCCCAACGTTACCGAAACGGAGATACATTCCGGGACTATATAGATATGATTGTCTTAATATTCAGTTCAGTCGCGAATATTAACCTCTCAGGCACTTAATTTAATCTGCACACGATTCTATTTCATACCAGGTCACATACTGAATCATGAAATACAATCAGGAGTGACTTTGTGAAGCCGAGCTCAATACAGGGTATCCTTCCACAGTTCCTATTAGAAACGCTTAAGCAAAATATTTGTAAATTCGCTTAGGATGACAGTTATAACACTTCTACTATGAAACACACAATTACAAGAACTGAATCAAATAATATTTACTGTTGATCATATTGATATATAAAGTTTATATTAAACACGTAAATAATTTACGGCTTCAACCTAAAACGCCTAGAAACAAATATATTACTAATTAATTGCAGTATTAAAGCTACATTCCATCAAATGACTCAAAGGCCTTTAAAGAAATTATTTAATCAAAGATTTGAAAAGCATATATATCTTTACAAAATCTGTATTATTCAAAAAGCTGGTAGAACCTGAGGGTGATCTGTTTTTAAAATCTAGCATGGACGGAATAAATAAAATGTCCCATTATTTACCTGAAGAGTAGATTTCAGGATTTGAGTACGTTCTGCAGAATATTTTAATACTCTTCCTGATTCCTGCTGCTATTTTAACTGTTTTCATCTGAGCACTCGCCTTTAACTTCACGCTCACTGGCGTCGACTAAAAATTTCTCAGACGGTAAAATTGTTTCGTCCCAGCAAACTGATCTACATTATTCTCGGTCTTTGCACTAATTGAGCTGCATGACTCAAAAACTGAAAGTAGTTACTATAAATTTTGTTTTCAGAGACAGCATCAGTTAATAATTTTATGATCAAATATAGCGCTTAAATTAATGGTTTTAAATGCCGGTAAAACAGATCAAATTAAAGGCACTGTCTAACAATTCCAGTTTTGTCATACCGTATAATATTACTTTTAAATATATATCACTTCTACAATTTAAAACAAATATTATGATTAACCTCAGCTACCTTAAAAGAAAATTTCTCCGCAAAGATAATGCTTACGAATATTACACGGACAGTGCGTAGCTAATTTCACCTGCCCATAAAGTTAGTTCTAACAATCTTAATAAACTTTGCAATTATTACGCTATCACGGAAGTGGTCACGTTCACCGTGATAGAACGACTTTAAGGAACATATAATACATAATTCATTATCTGTTAATCTATCTCTATCTCAAATACACACACACACATATGCACACTTATACAGAAGTACGAGTGAGACAAAATTCTGTATCGATTAAGTTGAAAGACGTAATAACAGTCAAACGACCGGGATTTAACACTGTGTTACTAATTAAACAAACGTAGGTTGAAATGAATGTATTCTTACTACTGTTTATTATGCAACCATTCATCATATAAAAATAGTTACGAAAATGACAAATTGTTTGAAATGTATTCCTATTTACGCTTGTTTAAACTCGGTTTTCGCTTCGATAATTTCTG